>OX246743.1:8498172-8517035 GCA_945910005.1 Isoperla grammatica | reverse complement strand
TGAGATGGTCCCTTGTACCGTACCTTACTACGTGGTGTGGCCGTCATGCCGCTAGCACGCTGGCTGTTACCCCGGTCATCGCTGAGATGGTCCCTTGTACCGTACCTTACTACGTGGTGTGGCCGTCATGCTGCTAGCACGCTGGCTGTTACCCCGGTCATCGCTGAGATGGTCCCTTGTACCGTACCTTACTACGTGGTGTGGCCGTCATGCCGCTAGCACGCTGGCTGTTACCCCGGTCATCGCTGAGATGGTCCCTTGTACCGTACCTTACTACGTGGTGTGGCCGTCATGCTGCTAGCACGCTGGCTGTTACCCCGGTCATCGCTGAGATGGTCCCTTGTACCGTACCTTACTACGTGGTGTGGCCGTCATGCCGCTAGCACGCTGGCTGTTACCCCGGTCATCGCTGAGATGGTCCCTTGTACCGTACCTTACTACGTGGTGTGGCCGTCATGCCGCTAGCACGCTGGCTGTTACCCCGGTCATCGCTGAGATGGTCCCTTGTACCTTACTACGTGGTGTGGCCGCCATGCTGCTAGCACGCTGGCTGTTACCCCGGTCATCGCTGAGATGGTCCCTTGTACCGTACCTTACTACGTGGTGTGGCCGTCATGCTGCTAGCACGCTGGCTGTTACCCCGGTCATCGCTGAGATGGTCCCTTGTACCGTACCTTACTACGTGGTGTGGCCGTCATGCTGCTAGCACGCTGGCTGTTACCCCGGTCATCGCTGAGATGGTCCCTTGTACCGTACCTTACTACGTGGTGTGGCCGTCATGCTGCTAGCACGCAGGCTGTTACCCCGGTCATCGCTGAGATGGTCCCTTGTACCGTACCTTACTACGTGGTGTGGCCGTCATGCTGCTAGCACGCTGGCTGTTACCCCCGGTCATCGCTGAGATGGTCCCTTGTACCGTACCTTACTACGTGGTGTGGCCGTCATGCTGCTAGCACGCTGGCTGTTACCCCCGGTCATCGCTGAGATGGTCCCTTGTACCGTACCTTACTACGTGGTGTGGCCGTCATGCTGCTAGCACGCTGGCTGTTACCCCGGTCATCGCTGAGATGGTCCCTTGTACCGTACCTTACTACGTGGTGTGGCCGTCATGCTGCTAGCACGCTGGCTGTTACCCCGGTCATCGCTGAGATGGTCCCTTGTACCGTACCTTACTACGTGGTGTGGCCGTCATGCTGCTAGCACGCTGGCTGTTACCCCGGTCATCGCTGAGATGGTCCCTTGTACCGTACCTTACTACGTGGTGTGGCCGTCATGCCGCTAGCACGCTGGCTGTTACCCCGGTCATCGCTGAGATGGTCCCTTGTACCGTACCTTACTACGTGGTGTGGCCGTCATGCTGCTAGCACGCTGGCTGTTACCCCGGTCATCGCTGAGATGGTCCCTTGTACCGTACCTTACTACGTGGTGTGGCCGTCATGCTGCTAGCACGCTGGCTGTTACCCCGGTCATCGCTGAGATGGTCCCTTGTACCGTACCTTACTACGTGGTGTGGCCGTCATGCCGCTAGCACGCTGGCTGTTACCCCGGTCATCGCTGAGATGGTCCCTTGTACCGTACCTTACTACGTGGTGTGGCCGTCATGCCGCTAGCACGCTGGCTGTTACCCCGGTCATCGCTGAGATGGTCCCTTGTACCTTACTACGTGGTGTGGCCGCCATGCTGCTAGCACGCTGGCTGTTACCCCGGTCATCGCTGAGATGGTCCCTTGTACCGTACCTTACTACGTGGTGTGGCCGTCATGCTGCTAGCACGCTGGCTGTTACCCCGGTCATCGCTGAGATGGTCCCTTGTACCTTACTACGTGGTGTGGCCGCCATGCTGCTAGCACGCTGGCTGTTACCCCGGTCATCGCTGAGATGGTCCCTTGTACCGTACCTTACTACGTGGTGTGGCCGTCATGCTGCTAGCACGCAGGCTGTTACCCCGGTCATCGCTGAGATGGTCCCTTGTACCGTACCTTACTACGTGGTGTGGCCGTCATGCTGCTAGCACGCTGGCTGTTACCCCGGTCATCGCTGAGATGGTCCCTTGTACCGTACCTTACTACGTGGTGTGGCCGTCATGCTGCTAGCACGCTGGCTGTTACCCCCGGTCATCGCTGAGATGGTCCCTTGTACCGTACCTTACTACGTGGTGTGGCCGTCATGCTGCTAGCACGCTGGCTGTTACCCCGGTCATCGCTGAGATGGTCCCTTGTACCGTACCTTACTACGTGGTGTGGCCGTCATGCTGCTAGCACGCTGGCTGTTACCCCGGTCATCGCTGAGATGGTCCCTTGTACCGTACCTTACTACGTGGTGTGGCCGTCATGCTGCTAGCACGCTGGCTGTTACCCCGGTCATCGCTGAGATGGTCCCTTGTACCGTACCTTACTACGTGGTGTGGCCGTCATGCCGCTAGCACGCTGGCTGTTACCCCGGTCATCGCTGAGATGGTCCCTTGTACCGTACCTTACTACGTGGTGTGGCCGTCATGCTGCTAGCACGCTGGCTGTTACCCCGGTCATCGCTGAGATGGTCCCTTGTACCGTACCTTACTACGTGGTGTGGCCGTCATGCTGCTAGCACGCTGGCTGTTACCCCGGTCATCCCTTGTACCGTACCTTACTACGTGGTGTGGCCGTCATGCTGCTAGCACGCTGGCTGTTACCCCGGTCATCGCTGAGATGGTCCCTTGTACCGTACCTTACTACGTGGTGTGGCCGTCATGCTGCTAGCACGCTGGCTGTTACCCCGGTCATCGCTGAGATGGTCCCTTGTACCGTACCTTACTACGTGGTGTGGCCGTCATGCTGCTAGCACGCTGGCTGTTACCCCGGTCATCGCTGAGATGGTCCCTTGTACCGTACCTTACTACGTGGTGTGGCCGTCATGCTGCTAGCACGCTGGCTGTTACCCCGGTCATCGCTGAGATGGTCCCTTGTACCGTACCTTACTACGTGGTGTGGCCGTCATGCTGCTAGCACGCTGGCTGTTACCCCGGTCATCGCTGAGATGGTCCCTTGTACCGTACCTTACTACGTGGTGTGGCCGTCATGCCGCTAGCACGCTGGCTGTTACCCCGGTCATCGCTGAGATGGTCCCTTGTACCGTACCTTACTACGTGGTGTGGCCGTCATGCCGCTAGCACGCTGGCTGTTACCCCGGTCATCGCTGAGATGGTCCCTTGTACCGTACCTTACTACGTGGTGTGGCCGTCATGCCGCTAGCACGCTGGCTGTTACCCCCGGTCATCGCTGAGATGGTCCCTTGTACCGTACCTTACTACGTGGTGTGGCCGTCATGCTGCTAGCACGCTGGCTGTTACCCCGGTCATCGCTGAGATGGTCCCTTGTACCGTACCTTACTACGTGGTGTGGCCGTCATGCCGCTAGCACGCTGGCTGTTACCCCGGTCATCGCTGAGATGGTCCCTTGTACCGTACCTTACTACGTGGTGTGGCCGTCATGCTGCTAGCACGCTGGCTGTTACCCCGGTCATCGCTGAGATGGTCCCTTGTACCGTACCTTACTACGTGGTGTGGCCGTCATGCCGCTAGCACGCTGGCTGTTACCCCGGTCATCGCTGAGATGGTCCCTTGTACCGTACCTTACTACGTGGTGTGGCCGCCATGCTGCTAGCACGCTGGCTGTTACCCCGGTCATCGCTGAGATGGTCCCTTGTACCGTACCTTACTACGTGGTGTGGCCGTCATGCCGCTAGCACGCTGGCTGTTACCCCGGTCATCGCTGAGATGGTCCCTTGTACCGTACCTTACTACGTGGTGTGGCCGTCATGCCGCTAGCACGCTGGCTGTTACCCCGGTCATCGCTGAGATGGTCCCTTGTACCGTACCTTACTACGTGGTGTGGCCGTCATGCTGCTAGCACGCTGGCTGTTACCCCGGTCATCGCTGAGATGGTCCCTTGTACCGTACCTTACTACGTGGTGTGGCCGTCATGCCGCTAGCACGCTGGCTGTTACCCCGGTCATCGCTGAGATGGTCCCTTGTACCGTACCTTACTACGTGGTGTGGCCGCCATGCCGCTAGCACGCTGGCTGTTACCCCGGTCATCGCTGAGATGGTCCCTTGTACCGTACCTTACTACGTGGTGTGGCCGTCATGCTGCTAGCACGCTGGCTGTTACCCCGGTCATCGCTGAGATGGTCCCTTGTACCGTACCTTACTACGTGGTGTGGCCGTCATGCTGCTAGCACGCTGGCTGTTACCCCGGTCATCGCTGAGATGGTGCCTTGTACCGTACCTTACTACGTGGTGTGGCCGTCATGCTGCTAGCACGCTGGCTGTTACCCCGGTCATCGCTGAGATGGTCCCTTGTACCGTACCTTACTACGTGGTGTGGCCGTCATGCTGCTAGCACGCTGGCTGTTACCCCGGTCATCGCTGAGATGGTCCCTTGTACCGTACCTTACTACGTGGTGTGGCCGTCATGCTGCTAGCACGCTGGCTGTTACCCCGGTCATCGCTGAGATGGTCCCTTGTACCGTACCTTACTACGTGGTGTGGCCGTCATGCTGCTAGCACGCTGGCTGTTACCCCGGTCATCGCTGAGATGGTCCCTTGTACCGTACCTTACTACGTGGTGTGGCCGTCATGCTGCTAGCACGCTGGCTGTTACCCCGGTCATCGCTGAGATGGTCCCTTGTACCGTACCTTACTACGTGGTGTGGCCGTCATGCCGCTAGCACGCTGGCTGTTACCCCGGTCATCGCTGAGATGGTCCCTTGTACCGTACCTTACTACGTGGTGTGGCCGTCATGCCGCTAGCACGCTGGCTGTTACCCCGGTCATCGCTGAGATGGTCCCTTGTACCGTACCTTACTACGTGGTGTGGCCGTCATGCCGCTAGCACGCTGGCTGTTACCCCGGTCATCACTGAGATGGTCCCTTGTACCGTACCTTACTACGTGGTGTGGCCGTCATGCTGCTAGCACGCTGGCTGTTACCCCGGTCATCGCTGAGATGGTCCCTTGTACCGTACCTTACTACGTGGTGTGGCCGTCATGCCGCTAGCACGCTGGCTGTTACCCCGGTCATCGCTGAGATGGTCCCTTGTACCGTACCTTACTACGTGGTGTGGCCGTCATGCCGCTAGCACGCTGGCTGTTACCCCGGTCATCGCTGAGATGGTCCCTTGTACCGTACCTTACTACGTGGTGTGGCCGTCATGCCGCTAGCACGCTGGCTGTTACCCCGGTCATCGCTGAGATGGTCCCTTGTACCGTACCTTACTACGTGGTGTGGCCGTCATGCTGCTAGCACGCTGGCTGTTACCCCGGTCATCGCTGAGATGGTCCCTTGTACCGTACCTTACTACGTGGTGTGGCCGTCATGCCGCTAGCACGCTGGCTGTTACCCCGGTCATCGCTGAGATGGTCCCTTGTACCGTACCTTACTACGTGGTGTGGCCGTCATGCTGCTAGCACGCTGGCTGTTACCCCGGTCATCGCTGAGATGGTCCCTTGTACCGTACCTTACTACGTGGTGTGGCCGTCATGCTGCTAGCACGCTGGCTGTTACCCCGGTCATCGCTGAGATGGTCCCTTGTACCGTACCTTACTACGTGGTGTGGCCGTCATGCCGCTAGCACGCTGGCTGTTACCCCGGTCATCGCTGAGATGGTCCCTTGTACCGTACCTTACTACGTGGTGTGGCCGTCATGCTGCTAGCACGCTGGCTGTTACCCCGGTCATCGCTGAGATGGTCCCTTGTACCGTACCTTACTACGTGGTGTGGCCGTCATGCTGCTAGCACGCTGGCTGTTACCCCGGTCATCGCTGAGATGGTCCCTTGTACCGTACCTTACTACGTGGTGTGGCCGTCATGCCGCTAGCACGCTGGCTGTTACCCCGGTCATCGCTGAGATGGTCCCTTGTACCGTACCTTACTACGTGGTGTGGCCGTCATGCCGCTAGCACGCTGGCTGTTACCCCGGTCATCGCTGAGATGGTCCCTTGTACCGTACCTTACTACGTGGTGTGGCCGTCATGCTGCTAGCACGCTGGCTGTTACCCCGGTCATCGCTGAGATGGTCCCTTGTACCGTACCTTACTACGTGGTGTGGCCGTCATGCCGCTAGCACGCTGGCTGTTACCCCGGTCATCGCTGAGATGGTCCCTTGTACCGTACCTTACTACGTGGTGTGGCCGTCATGCTGCTAGCACGCTGGCTGTTACCCCGGTCATCGCTGAGATGGTCCCTTGTACCGTACCTTACTACGTGGTGTGGCCGTCATGCCGCTAGCACGCTGGCTGTTACCCCGGTCATCGCTGAGATGGTCCCTTGTACCGTACCTTACTACGTGGTGTGGCCGTCATGCTGCTAGCACGCTGGCTGTTACCCCGGTCATCGCTGAGATGGTCCCTTGTACCGTACCTTACTACGTGGTGTGGCCGTCATGCCGCTAGCACGCTGGCTGTTACCCCGGTCATCGCTGAGATGGTCCCTTGTACCGTACCTTACTACGTGGTGTGGCCGTCATGCCGCTAGCACGCTGGCTGTTACCCCGGTCATCGCTGAGATGGTCCCTTGTACCGTACCTTACTACGTGGTGTGGCCGTCATGCTGCTAGCACGCTGGCTGTTACCCCGGTCATCGCTGAGATGGTCCCTTGTACCGTACCTTACTACGTGGTGTGGCCGTCATGCTGCTAGCACGCTGGCTGTTACCCCGGTCATCGCTGAGATGGTCCCTTGTACCGTACCTTACTACGTGGTGTGGCCGTCATGCCGCTAGCACGCTGGCTGTTACCCCGGTCATCGCTGAGATGGTCCCTTGTACCGTACCTTACTACGTGGTGTGGCCGTCATGCTGCTAGCACGCTGGCTGTTACCCCGGTCATCGCTGAGATGGTCCCTTGTACCGTACCTTACTACGTGGTGTGGCCGTCATGCTGCTAGCACGCTGGCTGTTACCCCGGTCATCGCTGAGATGGTCCCTTGTACCGTACCTTACTACGTGGTGTGGCCGTCATGCCGCTAGCACGCTGGCTGTTACCCCGGTCATCGCTGAGATGGTCCCTTGTACCGTACCTTACTACGTGGTGTGGCCGTCATGCCGCTAGCACGCTGGCTGTTACCCCGGTCATCGCTGAGATGGTCCCTTGTACCGTACCTTACTACGTGGTGTGGCCGTCATGCCGCTAGCACGCTGGCTGTTACCCCGGTCATCGCTGAGATGGTCCCTTGTACCGTACCTTACTACGTGGTGTGGCCGTCATGCTGCTAGCACGCTGGCTGTTACCCCGGTCATCGCTGAGATGGTCCCTTGTACCGTACCTTACTACGTGGTGTGGCCGTCATGCTGCTAGCACGCTGGCTGTTACCCCGGTCATCGCTGAGATGGTCCCTTGTACCGTACCTTACTACGTGGTGTGGCCGTCATGCTGCTAGCACGCTGGCTGTTACCCCGGTCATCGCTGAGATGGTCCCTTGTACCGTACCTTACTACGTGGTGTGGCCGTCATGCTGCTAGCACGCTGGCTGTTACCCCGGTCATCGCTGAGATGGTCCCTTGTACCGTACCTTACTACGTGGTGTGGCCGTCATGCTGCTAGCACGCTGGCTGTTACCCCGGTCATCGCTGAGATGGTCCCTTGTACCGTACCTTACTACGTGGTGTGGCCGTCATGCTGCTAGCACGCTGGCTGTTACCCCGGTCATCGCTGAGATGGTCCCTTGTACCGTACCTTACTACGTGGTGTGGCCGTCATGCTGCTGGCACGCTGGCTGTTACCCCGGTCATCGCTGAGATGGTCCCTTGTACCGTACCTTACTACGTGGTGTGGCCGTCATGCTGCTAGCACGCTGGCTGTTACCCCGGTCATCGCTGAGATGGTCCCTTGTACCGTACCTTACTACGTGGTGTGGCCGTCATGCTGCTAGCACGCTGGCTGTTACCCCGGTCATCGCTGAGATGGTCCCTTGTACCGTACCTTACTACGTGGTGTGGCCGTCATGCTGCTAGCACGCTGGCTGTTACCCCGGTCATCGCTGAGATGGTCCCTTGTACCGTACCTTACTACGTGGTGTGGCCGTCATGCTGCTAGCACGCTGGCTGTTACCCCGGTCATCGCTGAGATGGTCCCTTGTACCGTACCTTACTACGTGGTGTGGCCGTCATGCTGCTAGCACGCTGGCTGTTACCCCGGTCATCGCTGAGATGGTCCCTTGTACCGTACCTTACTACGTGGTGTGGCCGTCATGCCGCTAGCACGCTGGCTGTTACCCCGGTCATCGCTGAGATGGTCCCTTGTACCGTACCTTACTACGTGGTGTGGCCGTCATGCTGCTGGCACGCTGGCTGTTACCCCGGTCATCGCTGAGATGGTCCCTTGTACCGTACCTTACTACGTGGTGTGGCCGTCATGCTGCTAGCACGCTGGCTGTTACCCCGGTCATCGCTGAGATGGTCCCTTGTACCGTACCTTACTACGTGGTGTGGCCGTCATGCCGCTAGCACGCTGGCTGTTACCCCGGTCATCGCTGAGATGGTCCCTTGTACCGTACCTTACTACGTGGTGTGGCCGTCATGCTGCTAGCACGCTGGCTGTTACCCCGGTCATCGCTGAGATGGTCCCTTGTACCGTACCTTACTACGTGGTGTGGCCGTCATGCCGCTAGCACGCTGGCTGTTACCCCGGTCATCGCTGAGATGGTCCCTTGTACCGTACCTTACTACGTGGTGTGGCCGTCATGCCGCTAGCACGCTGGCTGTTACCCCGGTCATCGCTGAGATGGTCCCTTGTACCGTACCTTACTACGTGGTGTGGCCGTCATGCTGCTAGCACGCTGGCTGTTACCCCGGTCATCGCTGAGATGGTCCCTTGTACCGTACCTTACTACGTGGTGTGGCCGTCATGCCGCTAGCACGCTGGCTGTTACCCCGGTCATCGCTGAGATGGTCCCTTGTACCGTACCTTACTACGTGGTGTGGCCGTCATGCTGCTAGCACGCTGGCTGTTACCCCGGTCATCGCTGAGATGGTCCCTTGTACCGTACCTTACTACGTGGTGTGGCCGTCATGCCGCTAGCACGCTGGCTGTTACCCCGGTCATCGCTGAGATGGTCCCTTGTACCGTACCTTACTACGTGGTG
Organism: Isoperla grammatica; assembly: GCA_945910005.1. Lineage (NCBI taxonomy): Eukaryota > Metazoa > Arthropoda > Insecta > Plecoptera > Perlodidae > Isoperla > Isoperla grammatica. The sequence goes on along the minus strand of OX246743.1, from coordinate 8,507,919 downwards.
TGGCCGTCATGCCGCTAGCACGCTGGCTGTTACCCCGGTCATCGCTGAGATGGTCCCTTGTACCGTACCTTACTACGTGGTGTGGCCGTCATGCCGCTAGCACGCTGGCTGTTACCCCGGTCATCGCTGAGATGGTCCCTTGTACCGTACCTTACTACGTGGTGTGGCCGTCATGCTGCTAGCACGCTGGCTGTTACCCCGGTCATCGCTGAGATGGTCCCTTGTACCGTACCTTACTACGTGGTGTGGCCGTCATGCTGCTAGCACGCTGGCTGTTACCCCGGTCATCGCTGAGATGGTCCCTTGTACCGTACCTTACTACGTGGTGTGGCCGTCATGCTGCTAGCACGCTGGCTGTTACCCCGGTCATCGCTGAGATGGTCCCTTGTACCGTACCTTACTACGTGGTGTGGCCGTCATGCCGCTAGCACGCTGGCTGTTACCCCGGTCATCGCTGAGATGGTCCCTTGTACCGTACCTTACTACGTGGTGTGGCCGTCATGCCGCTAGCACGCTGGCTGTTACCCCGGTCATCGCTGAGATGGTCCCTTGTACCGTACCTTACTACGTGGTGTGGCCGTCATGCCGCTAGCACGCTGGCTGTTACCCCGGTCATCGCTGAGATGGTCCCTTGTACCGTACCTTACTACGTGGTGTGGCCGTCATGCTGCTAGCACGCTGGCTGTTACCCCGGTCATCGCTGAGATGGTCCCTTGTACCGTACCTTACTACGTGGTGTGGCCGTCATGCTGCTAGCACGCTGGCTGTTACCCCGGTCATCGCTGAGATGGTCCCTTGTACCGTACCTTACTACGTGGTGTGGCCGTCATGCTGCTAGCACGCTGGCTGTTACCCCGGTCATCGCTGAGATGGTCCCTTGTACCGTACCTTACTACGTGGTGTGGCCGTCATGCCGCTAGCACGCTGGCTGTTACCCCGGTCATCGCTGAGATGGTCCCTTGTACCGTACCTTACTACGTGGTGTGGCCGTCATGCTGCTAGCACGCTGGCTGTTACCCCGGTCATCGCTGAGATGGTCCCTTGTACCGTACCTTACTACGTGGTGTGGCCGTCATGCTGCTAGCACGCTGGCTGTTACCCCGGTCATCGCTGAGATGGTCCCTTGTACCGTACCTTACTACGTGGTGTGGCCGTCATGCCGCTAGCACGCTGGCTGTTACCCCGGTCATCGCTGAGATGGTCCCTTGTACCGTACCTTACTACGTGGTGTGGCCGTCATGCCGCTAGCACGCTGGCTGTTACCCCGGTCATCGCTGAGATGGTCCCTTGTACCGTACCTTACTACGTGGTGTGGCCGTCATGCCGCTAGCACGCTGGCTGTTACCCCGGTCATCGCTGAGATGGTCCCTTGTACCGTACCTTACTACGTGGTGTGGCCGTCATGCTGCTAGCACGCTGGCTGTTACCCCGGTCATCGCTGAGATGGTCCCTTGTACCGTACCTTACTACGTGGTGTGGCCGTCATGCTGCTAGCACGCTGGCTGTTACCCCGGTCATCGCTGAGATGGTCCCTTGTACCGTACCTTACTACGTGGTGTGGCCGTCATGCTGCTAGCACGCTGGCTGTTACCCCGGTCATCGCTGAGATGGTCCCTTGTACCGTACCTTACTACGTGGTGTGGCCGTCATGCTGCTAGCACGCTGGCTGTTACCCCGGTCATCGCTGAGATGGTCCCTTGTACCGTACCTTACTACGTGGTGTGGCCGTCATGCTGCTAGCACGCTGGCTGTTACCCCGGTCATCGCTGAGATGGTCCCTTGTACCGTACCTTACTACGTGGTGTGGCCGTCATGCCGCTAGCACGCTGGCTGTTACCCCGGTCATCGCTGAGATGGTCCCTTGTACCGTACCTTACTACGTGGTGTGGCCGTCATGCTGCTAGCACGCTGGCTGTTACCCCGGTCATCGCTGAGATGGTCCCTTGTACCGTACCTTACTACGTGGTGTGGCCGTCATGCCGCTAGCACGCTGGCTGTTACCCCGGTCATCGCTGAGATGGTCCCTTGTACCGTACCTTACTACGTGGTGTGGCCGTCATGCCGCTAGCACGCTGGCTGTTACCCCGGTCATCGCTGAGATGGTCCCTTGTACCGTACCTTACTACGTGGTGTGGCCGTCATGCTGCTAGCACGCTGGCTGTTACCCCGGTCATCGCTGAGATGGTCCCTTGTACCGTACCTTACTACGTGGTGTGGCCGTCATGCCGCTAGCACGCTGGCTGTTACCCCGGTCATCGCTGAGATGGTCCCTTGTACCGTACCTTACTACGTGGTGTGGCCGTCATGCCGCTAGCACGCTGGCTGTTACCCCGGTCATCGCTGAGATGGTCCCTTGTACCGTACCTTACTACGTGGTGTGGCCGTCATGCCGCTAGCACGCTGGCTGTTACCCCGGTCATCGCTGAGATGGTCCCTTGTACCGTACCTTACTACGTGGTGTGGCCGTCATGCCGCTAGCACGCTGGCTGTTACCCCGGTCATCGCTGAGATGGTCCCTTGTACCGTACCTTACTACGTGGTGTGGCCGTCATGCCGCTAGCACGCTGGCTGTTACCCCGGTCATCGCTGAGATGGTCCCTTGTACCGTACCTTACTACGTGGTGTGGCCGTCATGCCGCTAGCACGCTGGCTGTTACCCCGGTCATCGCTGAGATGGTCCCTTGTACCGTACCTTACTACGTGGTGTGGCCGTCATGCCGCTAGCACGCTGGCTGTTACCCCGGTCATCGCTGAGATGGTCCCTTGTACCGTACCTTACTACGTGGTGTGGCCGTCATGCCGCTAGCACGCTGGCTGTTACCCCGGTCATCGCTGAGATGGTCCCTTGTACCGTACCTTACTACGTGGTGTGGCCGTCATGCCGCTAGCACGCTGGCTGTTACCCCGGTCATCGCTGAGATGGTCCCTTGTACCGTACCTTACTACGTGGTGTGGCCGTCATGCTGCTAGCACGCTGGCTGTTACCCCGGTCATCGCTGAGATGGTCCCTTGTACCGTACCTTACTACGTGGTGTGGCCGTCATGCTGCTAGCACGCTGGCTGTTACCCCCGGTCATCGCTGAGATGGTCCCTTGTACCGTACCTTACTACGTGGTGTGGCCGTCATGCCGCTAGCACGCTGGCTGTTACCCCGGTCATCGCTGAGATGGTCCCTTGTACCGTACCTTACTACGTGGTGTGGCCGTCATGCTGCTAGCACGCTGGCTGTTACCCCGGTCATCGCTGAGATGGTCCCTTGTACCGTACCTTACTACGTGGTGTGGCCGTCATGCTGCTAGCACGCTGGCTGTTACCCCGGTCATCGCTGAGATGGTCCCTTGTACCGTACCTTACTACGTGGTGTGGCCGTCATGCCGCTAGCACGCTGGCTGTTACCCCGGTCATCGCTGAGATGGTCCCTTGTACCGTACCTTACTACGTGGTGTGGCCGTCATGCTGCTAGCACGCTGGCTGTTACCCCGGTCATCGCTGAGATGGTCCCTTGTACCGTACCTTACTACGTGGTGTGGCCGTCATGCCGCTAGCACGCTGGCTGTTACCCCGGTCATCGCTGAGATGGTCCCTTGTACCGTACCTTACTACGTGGTGTGGCCGTCATGCCGCTAGCACGCTGGCTGTTACCCCGGTCATCGCTGAGATGGTCCCTTGTACCGTACCTTACTACGTGGTGTGGCCGTCATGCTGCTAGCACGCTGGCTGTTACCCCGGTCATCGCTGAGATGGTCCCTTGTACCGTACCTTACTACGTGGTGTGGCCGTCATGCCGCTAGCACGCTGGCTGTTACCCCGGTCATCGCTGAGATGGTCCCTTGTACCGTACCTTACTACGTGGTGTGGCCGTCATGCCGCTAGCACGCTGGCTGTTACCCCGGTCATCGCTGAGATGGTCCCTTGTACCGTACCTTACTACGTGGTGTGGCCGTCATGCTGCTAGCACGCTGGCTGTTACCCCGGTCATCGCTGAGATGGTCCCTTGTACCGTACCTTACTACGTGGTGTGGCCGTCATGCTGCTAGCACGCTGGCTGTTACCCCGGTCATCGCTGAGATGGTCCCTTGTACCGTACCTTACTACGTGGTGTGGCCGTCATGCCGCTAGCACGCTGGCTGTTACCCCGGTCATCGCTGAGATGGTCCCTTGTACCGTACCTTACTACGTGGTGTGGCCGTCATGCCGCTAGCACGCTGGCTGTTACCCCGGTCATCGCTGAGATGGTCCCTTGTACCGTACCTTACTACGTGGTGTGGCCGTCATGCTGCTAGCACGCTGGCTGTTACCCCGGTCATCGCTGAGATGGTCCCTTGTACCGTACCTTACTACGTGGTGTGGCCGTCATGCCGCTAGCACGCTGGCTGTTACCCCGGTCATCGCTGAGATGGTCCCTTGTACCGTACCTTACTACGTGGTGTGGCCGTCATGCTGCTAGCACGCTGGCTGTTACCCCGGTCATCGCTGAGATGGTCCCTTGTACCGTACCTTACTACGTGGTGTGGCCGTCATGCTGCTAGCACGCTGGCTGTTACCCCGGTCATCGCTGAGATGGTCCCTTGTACCGTACCTTACTACGTGGTGTGGCCGTCATGCTGCTAGCACGCTGGCTGTTACCCCGGTCATCGCTGAGATGGTCCCTTGTACCGTACCTTACTACGTGGTGTGGCCGTCATGCTGCTAGCACGCTGGCTGTTACCCCGGTCATCGCTGAGATGGTCCCTTGTACCGTACCTTACTACGTGGTGTGGCCGTCATGCTGCTAGCACGCTGGCTGTTACCCCGGTCATCGCTGAGATGGTCCCTTGTACCGTACCTTACTACGTGGTGTGGCCGTCATGCTGCTAGCACGCTGGCTGTTACCCCGGTCATCGCTGAGATGGTCCCTTGTACCGTACCTTACTACGTGGTGTGGCCGTCATGCCGCTAGCACGCTGGCTGTTACCCCGGTCATCGCTGAGATGGTCCCTTGTACCGTACCTTACTACGTGGTGTGGCCGTCATGCCGCTAGCACGCTGGCTGTTACCCCGGTCATCGCTGAGATGGTCCCTTGTACCGTACCTTACTACGTGGTGTGGCCGTCATGCTGCTAGCACGCTGGCTGTTACCCCGGTCATCGCTGAGATGGTCCCTTGTACCGTACCTTACTACGTGGTGTGGCCGTCATGCCGCTAGCACGCTGGCTGTTACCCCGGTCATCGCTGAGATGGTCCCTTGTACCGTACCTTACTACGTGGTGTGGCCGTCATGCTGCTAGCACGCTGGCTGTTACCCCGGTCATCGCTGAGATGGTCCCTTGTACCGTACCTTACTACGTGGTGTGGCCGTCATGCTGCTAGCACGCTGGCTGTTACCCCGGTCATCGCTGAGATGGTCCCTTGTACCGTACCTTACTACGTGGTGTGGCCGTCATGCTGCTAGCACGCTGGCTGTTACCCCGGTCATCGCTGAGATGGTCCCTTGTACCGTACCTTACTACGTGGTGTGGCCGTCATGCCGCTAGCACGCTGGCTGTTACCCCGGTCATCGCTGAGATGGTCCCTTGTACCGTACCTTACTACGTGGTGTGGCCGTCATGCCGCTAGCACGCTGGCTGTTACCCCGGTCATCGCTGAGATGGTCCCTTGTACCGTACCTTACTACGTGGTGTGGCCGTCATGCTGCTAGCACGCTGGCTGTTACCCCGGTCATCGCTGAGATGGTCCCTTGTACCGTACCTTACTACGTGGTGTGGCCGTCATGCTGCTAGCACGCTGGCTGTTACCCCGGTCATCGCTGAGATGGTCCCTTGTACCGTACCTTACTACGTGGTGTGGCCGTCATGCTGCTAGCACGCTGGCTGTTACCCCGGTCATCGCTGAGATGGTCCCTTGTACCGTACCTTACTACGTGGTGTGGCCGTCATGCTGCTAGCACGCTGGCTGTTACCCCGGTCATCGCTGAGATGGTCCCTTGTACCGTACCTTACTACGTGGTGTGGCCGCCATGCCGCTAGCACGCTGGCTGTTACCCCGGTCATCGCTGAGATGGTCCCTTGTACCGTACCTTACTACGTGGTGTGGCCGTCATGCTGCTAGCACGCTGGCTGTTACCCCGGTCATCGCTGAGATGGTCCCTTGTACCGTACCTTACTACGTGGTGTGGCCGTCATGCTGCTAGCACGCTGGCTGTTACCCCGGTCATCGCTGAGATGGTCCCTTGTACCGTACCTTACTACGTGGTGTGGCCGTCATGCTGCTAGCACGCTGGCTGTTACCCCGGTCATCGCTGAGATGGTCCCTTGTACCATACCTTACTACGTGGTGTGGCCGTCATGCTGCTAGCACGCTGGCTGTTACCCCGGTCATCGCTGAGATGGTCCCTTGTACCGTACCTTACTACGTGGTGTGGCCGTCATGCCGCTAGCACGCTGGCTGTTACCCCGGTCATCGCTGAGATGGTCCCTTGTACCGTACCTTACTACGTGGTGTGGCCGTCATGCCGCTAGCACGCTGGCTGTTACCCCGGTCATCGCTGAGATGGTCCCTTGTACCGTACCTTACTACGTGGTGTGGCCGTCATGCCGCTAGCACGCTGGCTGTTACCCCGGTCATCGCTGAGATGGTCCCTTGTACCGTACCTTACTACGTGGTGTGGCCGTCATGCTGCTAGCACGCTGGCTGTTACCCCGGTCATCGCTGAGATGGTCCCTTGTACCGTACCTTACTACGTGGTGTGGCCGTCATGCTGCTAGCACGCTGGCTGTTACCCCGGTCATCGCTGAGATGGTCCCTTGTACCGTACCTTACTACGTGGTGTGGCCGTCATGCTGCTAGCACGCTGGCTGTTACCCCGGTCATCGCTGAGATGGTCCCTTGTACCGTACCTTACTACGTGGTGTGGCCGTCATGCCGCTAGCACGCTGGCTGTTACCCCGGTCATCGCTGAGATGGTCCCTTGTACCGTACCTTACTACGTGGTGTGGCCGTCATGCCGCTAGCACGCTGGCTGTTACCCCGGTCATCGCTGAGATGGTCCCTTGTACCGTACCTTACTACGTGGTGTGGCCGTCATGCTGCTAGCACGCTGGCTGTTACCCCGGTCATCGCTGAGATGGTCCCTTGTACCGTACCTTACTACGTGGTGTGGCCGTCATGCTGCTAGCACGCTGGCTGTTACCCCGGTCATCGCTGAGATGGTCCCTTGTACCGTACCTTACTACGTGGTGTGGCCGTCATGCTGCTAGCACGCTGGCTGTTACCCCGGTCATCGCTGAGATGGTCCCTTGTACCGTACCTTACTACGTGGTGTGGCCGTCATGCTGCTAGCACGCTGGCTGTTACCCCGGTCATCGCTGAGATGGTCCCTTGTACCGTACCTTACTACGTGGTGTGGCCGTCATGCCGCTAGCACGCTGGCTGTTACCCCGGTCATCGCTGAGATGGTCCCTTGTACCGTACCTTACTACGTGGTGTGGCCGTCATGCTGCTAGCACGCTGGCTGTTACCCCGGTCATCGCTGAGATGGTCCCTTGTACCGTACCTTACTACGTGGTGTGGCCGTCATGCTGCTAGCACGCTGGCTGTTACCCCGGTCATCGCTGAGATGGTCCCTTGTACCGTACCTTACTACGTGGTGTGGCCGTCATGCTGCTAGCACGCTGGCTGTTACCCCGGTCATCGCTGAGATGGTCCCTTGTACCGTACCTTACTACGTGGTGTGGCCGTCATGCCGCTAGCACGCTGGCTGTTACCCCGGTCATCGCTGAGATGGTCCCTTGTACCGTACCTTACTACGTGGTGTGGCCGTCATGCTGCTAGCACGCTGGCTGTTACCCCGGTCATCGCTGAGATGGTCCCTTGTACCGTACCTTACTACGTGGTGTGGCCGTCATGCCGCTAGCACGCTGGCTGTTACCCCGGTCATCGCTGAGATGGTCCCTTGTACCGTACCTTACTACGTGGTGTGGCCGTCATGCTGCTAGCACGCTGGCTGTTACCCCGGTCATCGCTGAGATGGTCCCTTGTACCGTACCTTACTACGTGGTGTGGCCGTCATGCCGCTAGCACGCTGGCTGTTACCCCGGTCATCGCTGAGATGGTCCCTTGTACCGTACCTTACTACGTGGTGTGGCCGTCATGCTGCTAGCACGCTGGCTGTTACCCCGGTCATCGCTGAGATGGTCCCTTGTACCGTACCTTACTACGTGGTGTGGCCGTCATGCTGCTAGCACGCTGGCTGTTACCCCGGTCATCGCTGAGATGGTCCCTTGTACCGTACCTTACTACGTGGTGTGGCCGTCATGCCGCTAGCACGCTGGCTGTTACCCCGGTCATCGCTGAGATGGTCCCTTGTACCGTACCTTACTACGTGGTGTGGCCGTCATGCTGCTAGCACGCTGGCTGTTACCCCGGTCATCGCTGAGATGGTCCCTTGTACCGTACCTTACTACGTGGTGTGGCCGTCATGCCGCTAGCACGCTGGCTGTTACCCCGGTCATCGCTGAGATGGTCCCTTGTACCGTACCTTACTACGTGGTGTGGCCGTCATGCCGCTGAGGTGATCCCGTCAAGCGAAGCTATAGTTGGTGACGTTGTATTTAGGGGAGGCTGCAGGAGTCAGAGCACGAAAAGTGTGAGATTGTGACGAAATCGTGGTTCGATACCCCCTTATAAATATGATGATCATGGTCACAGATGACGACAACAAATATATGGAATTTTCATTACGTGTGGATGAAATCCGATTATTGAGATATTATTGGATTGACGGATTTAGGCTAATCCAAACGTTATGAATGTTGCATATATTTTACCCGTTATCTTTAAAATTGATTATATGTAGTCGGTTTTTATAAATGGTGTTAAAAACTGCGAGCAGATTGTGCTCTGCGGACTCTTGTGTCTCATCCCTGCGGAACCATTGTTTGCTTGTTGACCAAAACCGTTGATTCCTTTTGAATTGAAAAAAACACTGCGTCATTAAAAACACATTGTTCTATTCAATTCAACGGGAATCGGCGGATTTATGAAAATGCTTGAGTTTTAATGGTAGTTGCTTTTGAATTTCGTCTGTACGTCGGGAACTATAAGCGTTTTACGACGAGGGCGCACCTGAGGTGGTGGCATATTAATAATGAGAAAGAATGTCTACGTGGAAGCGGCATTCATTACCTGCAACCACAGAACCCTCGTTACAGAGGCGGCCACACAATTATAAAAAAAGAAGAAATTTTATTAGATTTCATACAAACAAAACACACGTCGTGCTATAACAGCAAACTTGGTTTTCTCTTCTCGACTGTGGGGTTTTTAATCTTGTTAACGAAATGAGTTTTAAAAATTAATGAGAGTATACCTACGTGGTTGTGCTCTGTGGTTATCTAGCTGTAAGATATTCCAGCGCGCTGCTGTTCAGCGAAGACGGCGGCTCTAAGTCTTTTTATTCTAAAAGCATTGCATGGCCGCCTGCCAGTGCAGACTTGAATTGTTTGCCGCTCAGTTGTTTGAGAGAATAATTTAATAAACTTTATAAGTACACCTTTGAACTACATGTGCAATCATCAGGGAACGTTAACGGTATGTGTTATTACACTGCGTTTTTTTTTTTTTTTTATGTATTGGAACATGTCGATGATTAAAGTGTCAATTTAAGTTTTTTTGTTTATATACATATTAATTCTGTAAATATTTAACGTGAACAAATGCAGCTGTCTCAAAACTTGGCTTCAACAATGAAAATAAAGTGCTAAACATGGC
>OX246743.1:8315672-8495672 GCA_945910005.1 Isoperla grammatica | reverse complement strand
TGGCTGGTCTCGTATTACACAATGAGTGCTCTGTCTATCGGGAAGGTGCTAGCGAGCTCAGAACCGATACAGCTGTACTACGCTTGAGAAGAAAAATGCAGCAGAGCTGGCGAAGTGAATCTAGTAGAATAGCTAAGTGTTCACTATTTTTTTCCTTGCATTGAAGCAACCTATATCCCTTTTATTTTACACATAACTGAATTTCATGTACTTATGACTCATTGGTGATTTTTTAGTTTTTCATCTGACTATCCCTTTAACCAAACGCCATTTGAAACACGGTAGATAACGATGAACGGTCTATCAAAAGTAAACGAACATACCGTGTTGACGCCCAGTATGGCCGCCAGGCGTATTGTGTGAATATGTACACATTATTCGTCTGTTAATCTTACTTCACAAACGTTTTAAACGAGTCCCGCAGTGTTCTGAGCCTTGAGTCCCGCAGTGTTCTGAGCCTTGAGTCCCGCAGTGTTCTAAGCCTTGAGTCCCGCAGTGTTCTGAGCCTTCTAATGAGCATGTTTAACCTTTTCCCAGAGGTAAAGCCACTATGTGTGTAAGTCAGGAATAAATAAGTACACGGGTGTAAATCCAACTAAATATATGTAGCTAACTGTACGCCAACTTGCTTGCACCGTATAGTCACCAGTAATCAAAAGTTTTGAAATGAAATTATCTAACAGAAAAATGTTAGGAGTTCTGAAAACACCCGCGCTTGCGTACTAATGTAATTTAGAACTTTGAAATCAAGTTATCTGAGGGATAATTATTTAGTTGGAAGTTATATAAGAACGGACTTGCTAATGTAATTCATAAGTTTTGAAATCGAGTTATCTGGCTGATAAATATTTATAGTTGTGAGTAATGAGAACGAGCTCGTGCTAATGTAGCTTCAAAGCCACGTTTGGCATATCTACGGTGTGATGTGTCTTGGGGGTCAATCAATATAATATGTTCATGGACAGCGCATAAGAGGGGATCAGGTGGTTCCAAAGCACTTCGCATTGTTAACTCCTTGAATATCACGCTCTCATTCATTCAGTGTTTTACGACATAACGGCTATAACGTACCAAATGACCGATTGAATCAGATACATTGCACATCGCCGGGGTCGTCGTTTTAAGGGAATCCAAACGCGGTGAGGTTAAAGAGATTCAAAAGTGATTGAGAGTTTGGGGGTCGTTTGGATGGCAAAGAAGGCCGCAAAGAGGAAATGGAAATAATGAAATGAAAGAGGATAGATGACGATGAATAAAGAAATGAAATGAAAACGTGACAAAAGATATGCATGAGAGCCCTCCCTCTTTGCGGGCACCGGTCACCACGGGAAGGGACCCACCTCGACCGGCTCTCATTTAGGTATATTAAAGTTGAATATATGATATGGTTGAGAGTGAGTTAGTCGGCTCGTGTGGGCAGAGAAAAGCCTTGGATCAATACCTTGCTGCTAGTATTGCCGGTGGTGGGCATCGAACTCGGGTTTCGTGGGTCCTTGCACAGCGTGTCGGTGTGATCGAACGACGGTGGTGGAGGAGCGAAGCGTGCGAGTTTCGTCGTAGTACTCCACCGAGATTCGTATGTGCGAACACACTTGTCGGCTAAACGTGAACTAGAATTCTTTGAGTCTTAGAAGAATCTTTGTGCTATTGCCTTCATCGCCATCGCTGGTGCCTTCCTTGCCGTTGTTGTTATTTATGTTGCTTTTGATAAAGTCGTCTTCGTCGTCGTCGTCATCGTCATCATCATCATCATCATCATCATCATCGTCGGCATCATCATCATCATCATCGTCATCATCATCATCATCATCGTCATCATCGTCGTCATCATCATCGAAAAGCAGAGCGCTGCAGCCGCGGCCTCAGTTCAGACGGACGGATGGCTACTTTGTTGGTATAATTACTCTATCCTCTCACGGCGTAATACTATAATCTGAATCACGTGCGCGCGTGTAATGCGGCCATGCAGGCAGCACGTGTGTGTGTGTTTATACGTACAGCCATGCGTCACGCGCGCTTCCTAGAAGGAAGAGAGAGATGCGACGGGTTCGTCCGCCGCCTTCCTGTTTTCTTGTTGGATGTCTTGCGGTCGAGCGGGCGGTGCGTCGTGTGTCGTCGTCGCCTTCCGTTGCGGTCACGATATGAACCGTGTGGGACGGTTAGTGTCGCCGCCCACATCCATGGGGTGACCGCGGTGCGACCAATAGTCGTGTGTCTGTGTCGCCTTCCGTTGCGGTCACGACATGAACTGTGTGGGACGGTTAGTGTCGCCGCCCACATCCATGGGGTGACCGCGGTGCGACCAATAGTCGTGTGTCTGTGTCGCCTTCCGTTGCGGTCACGATATGAACTGTGTGTGTGGGACGGTTAGTGTCGCCGCCCACATCCATGGGGTGACCGCGGTGCGACCAATAGTCGTGTGTCTGTGTCGCCTTCCGTTGCGGTCACGACATGAACTGTGTGTGTGGGACGGTTAGTGTCGCCGCCCACATCCATGGGGTGACCGCGGTGCGACCAATAGTCGTGTGTCTGTGTCGCCTTCCGTTGCGGTCACGATATGAACTGTGTGGGACGGTTAGTGTCGCCGCCCACATCCATGGGGTGACCGCGGTGCGACTAATAGTCGTGTGTCTGTGTCGCCTTCCGTTGCGGTCACGACATGAACTGTGTGTGTGGGACGGTTAGTGTCGCCGCCCACATCCATGGGGTGACCGCGGTGCGACCAATAGTCGTGTGTCTGTGTCGCCTTCCGTTGCGGTCACGATATGAACTGTGTGGGACGGTTAGTGTCGCCGCCCACATCCATGGGGTGACCGCGGTGCGACCAATAGTCGTGTGTCTGTGTCGCCTTCCGTTGCGGTCACGATATGAACTGTGTGGGACGGTTAGTGTCGCCGCCCACATCCATGGGGTGACCGCGGTGCGACCAATAGTCGTGTGTCTGTGTCGCCTTCCGTTGCGGTCACGATATGAACTGTGTGGGACGGTTAGTGTCGCCGCCCACATCCATGGGGTGACCACGGTGCGACCAATAGTCGTGTGTCTGTGTCGCCTTCCGTTGCGGTCACGATATGAACTGTGTGGGACGGTTAGTGTCGCCGCCCACATCCATGGGGTGACCGCGGTGCGACCAATAGTCGTGTGTCTGTGTCGCCTTCCGTTGCGGTCACGATATGAACTGTGTGGGACGGTTAGTGTCGCCGCCCACATCCATGGGGTGACCGCGGTGCGACCAATAGTCGTGTGTCTGTGTCGCCTTCCGTTGCGGTCACGATATGAACTGTGTGGGACGGTTAGTGTCGCCGCCCACATCCATGGGGTGACCGCGGTGCGACCAATAGTCGTGTGTCTGTGTCGCCTTCCGTTGCGGTCACGATATGAACTGTGTGGGACGGCTAGTGTCGCCGCCCACATCCACGGGGTGACCGCGGTGCGACCAATAGTCGTGTGTCTGTGTCGCCTTCCGTTGCGGTCACGATATGAACTGTGTGGGACGGTTAGTGTCGCCGCCCACATCCATGGGGTGACCGCGGTGCGACCAATAGTCGTGTGTCTGTGTCGCCTCCGTTGCGGTCACGATATGAACTGTGTGGGACGGTTAGTGTCGCCGCCCACATCCACGGGGTGACCGCGGTGCGACCAATAGTCGTGTGTCTGTGTCGCCTTCCGTTGCGGTCACGATATGAACTGTGTGGGACGGTTAGTGTCGCCGCCCACATCCATGGGGTGACCGCGGTGCGACCAATAGTCGTGTGTCTGTGTCGCCTTCCGTTGCGGTCACGATATGAACTGTGTGGGACGGTTAGTGTCGCCGCCCACATCCATGGGGTGACCGCGGTGCGACCAATAGTCGTGTGTCTGTGTCGCCTTCCGTTGCGGTCACGATATGAACTGTGTGGGACGGTTAGTGTCGCCGCCCACATCCATGGGGTGACCGCGGTGCGACCAATAGTCGTGTGTCTGTGTCGCCTTCCGTTGCGGTCACGATATGAACTGTGTGGGACGGTTAGTGTCGCCGCCCACATCCATGGGGTGACCGCGGTGCGACCAATAGTCGTGTGTCTGTGTCGCCTTCCGTTGCGGTCACGATATGAACTGTGTGGGACGGTTAGTGTCGCCGCCCACATCCATGGGGTGACCGCGGTGCGACCAATAGTCGTGTGTCTGTGTCGCCTTCCGTTGCGGTCACGATATGAACTGTGTGGGACGGTTAGTGTCGCCGCCCACATCCATGGGGTGACCGCGGTGCGACCAATAGTCGTGTGTCTGTGTCGCCTTCCGTTGCGGTCACGATATGAACTGTGTGGGACGGTTTGTGTCGCCGCCCACATCCATGGGGTGACCGCGGTGCGACCAATAGTCGTGTGTCTGTGTCGCCTTCCGTTGCGGTCACGATATGAACTGTGTGGGACGGTTAGTGTCGCCGCCCACATCCATGGGGTGACCGCGGTGCGACCAATAGTCGTGTGTCTGTGTCGCCTTCCGTTGCGGTCACGACATGAACTGTGTGGGACGGTTAGTGTCGCCGCCCACATCCATGGGGTGACCGCGGTGCGACCAATAGTCGTGTGTCTGTGTCGCCTTCCGTTGCGGTCACGATATGAACTGTGTGTGTGGGACGGTTAGTGTCGCCGCCCACATCCATGGGGTGACCGCGGTGCGACCAATAGCCGTGTGTCTGCGTCGCCTTCCGTTGCGGTCACGATATGAACTGTGTGGGACGGTTTGTGTCGCCGCCCACATCCATGGGGTGACCGCGGTGCGACCAATAGTCGTGTGTCTGTGTCGCCTTCCGTTGCGGTCGCGATATAAACTGTGTGGGACGGTTAGTGTCGCCGCCCACATCCATGGGGTGACCGCGGTGCGACCAATAGTCGTGTGTCTGTGTCGCCTTCCGTTGCGGTCGCGATATAAACTGTGTGGGACGGTTTGTGTCGCCGCCCACATCCATGGGGTGACCGCGGTGCGTCCAATAGTCGTGTGTCTGTGTCGCCTTCCGTTGCGGTCGCGATATGAACTGTGTGGGACGGTTAGTGTCGCCGCCCACATCCATGGGGTGACCGCGGTGCGACCAATAGTCGTGTGTCTGTGTCGCCTTCCGTTGCGGTCGCGATATGAACTGTGTGGGACGGTTAGTGTCGCCGCCCACATCCATGGGGTGACCGCGGTGCGACCAATAGTCGTGTGTCTGTGTCGCCTTCCGTTGCGGTCACGATATGAACTGTGTGGGACGGTTAGTGTCGCCGCCCACATCCATGGGGTGACCGCGGTGCGACCAATAGCCGTGTGTCTGCGTCGCCTTCCGTTGCGGTCACGATATGAACTGTGTGGGACGGTTAGTGTCGCCGCCCACATCCATGGGGTGACCGCGGTGCGACCAATAGTCGTGTGTCTGTGTCGCCTTCCGTTGCGGTCACGATATGAACTGTGTGGGACGGTTAGTGTCGCCGCCCACATCCATGGGGTGACCGCGGTGCGACCAATAGTCGTGTGTCTGTGTCGCCTTCCGTTGCGGTCACGATATGAACTGTGTGGGACGGTTAGTGTCGCCGCCCACATCCATGGGGTGACCGCGGTGCGACCAATAGTCGTGTGTCTGTGTCGCCTTCCGTTGCGGTCACGATATGAACTGTGTGGGACGGTTAGTGTCGCCGCCCACATCCATGGGGTGACCGCGGTGCGACCAATAGTCGTGTGTCTGTGTCGCCTTCCGTTGCGGTCACGATATGAACTGTGTGTGTGGGACGGTTAGTGTCGCCGCCCACATCCATGGGGTGACCGCGGTGCGACCAATAGTCGTGTGTCTGTGTCGCCTTCCGTTGCGGTCACGATATGAACTGTGTGGGACGGTTTGTGTCGCCGCCCACATCCATGGGGTGACCGCGGTGCGACCAATAGTCGTGTGTCTGTGTCGCCTTCCGTTGCGGTCACGATATGAACTGTGTGTGTGGGACGGTTAGTGTCGCCGCCCACATCCATGGGGTGACCGCGGTGCGACCAATAGTCGTGTGTCTGTGTCGCCTTCCGTTGCGGTCACGATATGAACTGTGTGGGACGGTTAGTGTCGCCGCCCACATCCATGGGGTGACCGCGGTGCGACCAATAGTCGTGTGTCTGTGTCGCCTTCCGTTGCGGTCGCGATATGAACTGTGTGGGACGGCTAGTGTCGCCGCCCACGTCCATGGGGTGACCGCGGTGCGACCAATAGTCGTGTGTCTGTGTCGCCTCCGTTGCGGTCGCGATATGAACCGTGTGGGACGGTTAGTGTCGCCGCCCACATCCATGGGGTGACCGCGGTGCGACCATGGACTTGTAATAGTAACTTCGTTACTGGACCTGAATCGGCTCAAGCCCGATTCACAATTGAAATAAGACTTGCAGTAAGAAACAGTGAAATAGTGAAATAACAAGGAACTGGTTCACAACCGACGACTAGTTGCTTATTTCAGTATGGTCAAAGCGGTGCCTCAATTGTGTACTACTATCATTGACTATACAACAGCAGCAAAATATCCGGTACCACTGTTTTTGTTTTGATTTCCGTAGTTGACCATCTCATATGGCTCTTCTGCGTTCTGATTGGTTCGTCATAAGGTGCATCATGGGAAGTTGAAATAAGAAATGGAATTGATTCAATTCTTATGACTATTTCAATCCACTGTGACTGACAGTTGTGAACCACAGCATTGTTATTGCATGTTCCAATTCGCTTAAACCTTATTGCTATTTCACTATTGCAACTCTTATTTCAATTGTGAATCCACCTTAACAAATCAATGTACCACTTAAATGACATTGTTCACATTGTTGTTGTGACTGTTGATGTGTCATTGCTTAGCGATAGGGGCTAAAATGACGGACAATATCAAAAACCGGAAATGAGAATCGCAGACGCGTTTTCCAACCATGTTGCACATCCAGATAGTTGTAAGTCCATAGTGCGACGACGGATACGAGGGTTAAAGTGGTCAGCATTTTAGGACTACGCTGCGGGGGGACAGCTTTAGATATTATCAATATCAAGGTGTAAAGAAGATAATCTCCAAACAAAGGATTTGAAACGTATTGCGTTAAGACTAAATGAGATAGTATTGAAATTGTCTCCATTTCATCGCAATCAATTTTGCATCCTATATTTTTATAAGAACTGTAGATCTTCATTATAATAATATCTAACGTCACACATGATAGCAAAAATTGTAGATTAAATTTTCATTTTGAAGATGCGTACCTATTAAAAACATTCAATTTTCCCACTTTCTAAGCTATTTGTGTTGAATATACGAGGAGGTGGTCGGCGTGTTTGTAATCACGACTCGCCTGTGGTTGGCTAAAGCCAGCATAGCACTAGACCCCCAAGTGTTTCTGTCTCACAAGTTTATCATCGTTTGCCCATCATCCCCCATCGCGGTCGGCGCCATCTTGCACACAATGCGCGTGTAGGCCTATAATGCATTGCGGCCATATTCCCGCGATTAGGACGCGTTATTTACACGTAACATTTGCACACTTTACCATACAGACAGTTCAAGTGGAAAACAAGTGGTTTCATGTATTATGTGTCCCACGTTTCTCTGTCAGATTAGCGCTGGTGTAGAGTTTCTACACTCTACACTCTACAGTACGTTCCAGATGATCGTGGCGCTATGTCGGCATCAAGTAACTTATAACGTGGCGTCGTTCAGTATCTTTACCACTATTTATTTGTAAAAATTGTATACAGAAGTTTTATTATTGTTCTCCTTAGGAAGTCAGTTTGATACAACTGATATAGGATAGACATTACATAAATAAATAAATATAATTAGTGTGTCAACAATTTGACTCGGCAATTAAAACGAGGCTATTTATTATACATGTCTACATTAAGGGTTACTTTTCGTTCAGCTCTACTTCCACCCTATACATGAGTTTCCGGTGACAAGATACCCTTCTACTCCAGACGTCATATATGATGTATGGTATTATGTATACTGTCGAGTAGCCTCCCGAAAAACCAATTACCGTTTACCGGGGTGTTTGGTTCTGAGATAACCTTAACACACACACACAAACGTATTCACTTTATTCGCGTTATACAACTCTAGCAGTACAACGACGTGATAATGTAGGCTACGAACCTATACGGCCTCATTAACTTCCCTTGTTGATTGCATTGCATGTCCGTATACCACCCTATATAGAGGTTACGCCGCGTGGGCCTAGTTTTAACAGCCGCACGCACAACCCCTCGTCGCGTGGTCTGCTTGTATCTAGACGGGCACGGTGGTGAATACTGAATTGAGTCCAGTGTTGTTTGTTGTTGTTGGTGGTGGTGACACAAGTGGGTTATCAGAGTTGCCCCCCCCCCCCCAACCCGTTTCCCTTCCGTGTCTGACCAACACGAGTCTACCTTTGATCGTAGCGCACGCGGGCACTCGTTTTTGGGTCTATTATAGAATGTGGGAAAACGATTGTGTTGTGTTTTATTTTATTAATTGTATTCCCAAGTGGTGCTGTATGGTAGCTTGGGGGGGCAGGAGCTCGCATTTGTGTAATATCCCACAATCTTAATGCTGGCGTGACTTCGTGATATTGTTTGTTGTGTTGCGAACATGATTGTATATATATATATATATATATATATATATACGGAAGCATTAATCCACACTATTATTACTGTTTCTTTAGTGTATGTGCATTCGTTTAATAATTTGTATGTGACATATAGTTACTAAATGAATAGGCAACAATATATATAACATTATTTTTGTTGTTACTGTTTTCCACTTTCAATATAGAAATACAGTACCTATAATACATGAATACATAATGCATGTTATTTCTCATGGGGTTATTTAAATTTAGATAAAACTAACTATTAGTTATTGGTATGATTGTTTTCGTGGACTGAAGAGTCGCTATGTATAGAAATTGTCAATATCTACCAGTGAGTTGGATATTTTCATATATTAGCCTACTAATTATTAATAAATAATAAAAAATGTAATTCGTCTTGATTGACACTTTCTTATGCCAAGAATGTTCCGAGTGGATTCTGTATCGACACTTTCAACGCTCTCACACCCCATCATGTTGTCCACATCTGAAAGTGTTCACCACGTCCTCTTCTGCCGACCCCTGTATCACGTACACCCTCGTCTAGAAGGGTTTTAGCTCGATATGTAAAGAACGACTGTAATCTAATTAAATGTAATTAGTTTAATGGGTACAAAAAGAAGGCTTTTAATTCCCTATCGGCTCTAGCATGTATATAGTGTTGTAGGGCTTCGGCGACAAGTCGGGCCTCTTCGTATAACGTTGACTTTCCGTCTCAGCGGGGGCGCGCTGCATGAATTAGTAATAATTAGTAGAGCCTACCCTGGTTCGAACCGCGAATTTAAATTATGTTCGCTCGTTTGTATCGTAGGGTGGCACCGTTCTCTTATCTGCCATTGCTGAAGATAGGTGGTACATTGTAGGGCTAATTGTACGATGACTCAACGATATCATAACAATAATTATAGTCACGACCAATGATATTCAACAGCTATAGTAGGCTAGATGCGCAACCTAGCAGCCACAAGCGTGTCAATTTGAAGCCATCTTGAATTGGGCAAATACCACAGGCGGGAATAGGAGTTTCTAACGCGACTTTCTGCCGCTCTTCTTTTTCACTTTTATATATATATACATATATTTATTTTTTCCAACATTTTTTTTTGTTTCTTCATGTTCTTTCTTATTTGCATACTCTATTTTTATTTTTTAATATGTTGAATTTCCACTTCATTTGATTTTATTTCATTTCTCAATTATTTTTTCTTGTTCTTGATTATATTTTATATAGTTCAGTAGTTTGTTTTGTTTTTGTTGTTATTGTTATTTATGATTTCATTACTATTCATTGTTTGCATAGCTTAGTTTTATTTAAGGTCCTCCTTTGTAAATCAGTTTTTATAACTGAATAGGATAGACATTAAATAAATAAATAGATGAGTGGAGCACGCGACCAACCAAATGTCAGTATTTGAACACGTATTCACGTATATTCACGTACTGCTGTAGATTTTCGCGGCCAAGAATTTCCACTTCATTTGATTTTATTTCATTTCTCAATTATTTTTTCTTGTTCTTGATTATATTTTATATAGTTCAGTAGTTTGTTTTGTTTTTGTTGTTATTGTTATTTATGATTTCATTACTATTCATTGTTTGCATAGCTTAGTTTTATTTAAGGTCCTCCTTTGTAAATCAGTTTTTATAACTGAATAGGATAGACATTAAATAAATAAATAAATAAATAGATGAGTGGAGCACGCGACCAACCAAATGTCAGTATTTGAAAAGGCCCACGCTGATTGGCTCCGACCCGCTCAGCATTCACAAGGTTGCTGTGGAACCTGAACTTGTATGTCATTTCTATTTGAACGAAGTGGACGAGCGTTATTTCCATTCTACTAATTTATCGAAAGGAGATTTGGAACTTCCTCAAACTTCGATGCGGATTAAACGCCATTAGTTTTGTGGCAACATCGTTGAAGAAGTTCCTTATCAAGTTATCAGTTACACCACAGTTACTCGAAATATATTTTCCCCCAAAACAAAATGGCGGCAACATTGACAACTTTTTGGCAGAATGTTCGTTTCGTGTACGTGGACGTGCTCGCGTATCAACGCGTCACACAAAGCGTTTCTCCAATAATATGATAAATAATAATATACATGATCCTCTGGGATTGTGGTTGTGGAAAAATTTGAATTTTAGCGATGGAAAAATGAAACTATTGAGGACAGTTCTATTTAAAAGGGGTTTAATCTGGAAATTTCACCGCGTCGTGAATTGTGCACATAGCCTAAGTTATGCTGTATCCACGTTTTGATTTCACTGTGGAGTGTGCACAAAACTTTCAAGAGGGGCAACGGTCTCTCTACCTATATAATGAAGTTTTACAAAGTTCTAGTTAGTTTTGCAAAGTTCTACTTGTTTTCATTTCAGCTGAAAGGGAATTAATTTAGGTCCATATGTGGCGTCATTGCGATTTATCCAACGCTATTTTGTGAATGAATTATGCTACACATCTCTCCATACAAAGACCAATTTATTTATTTGGAATTAAAATACCAGTTAACATTTATAGTGCGTTAATAACAATAATGTGTAAATGTGCGCATTACAATTATTACATTAATGTTTGTTACTAATTTATTTTGAATACGTAGTCTTATATAAGTGCAATGATCTTTAAAAACTTGAAAATTGTTTACTTGGTAAAAATGTAATAATTGGTTACCTCACTAATCACTATGAGGTTATGCATCTTACCTTGAAATTGAATTACGTTTGCAAGATTCGAACAAACAACGTAAATTTTAATAGTTTTTTTTAAACTGCCTGTGAACTTAAAATCGTTTCTTGGCCGCGAAAATCTACAGCAGTACGTGATGATAATGAAAATTACGTGCATGTATAAGATAAGAAGACAAGAGTGTCAACTGCGTGTTCATGTTTCTGCAGTGGAAACGGGAAACCCAAGAAGACATGCGTCTCAACCGCGTGTTCATGTTGCTGCAGTGGCAACGTGCCGCACAACGAACACAGCAGTGCATTAAATCTCGCTGTACAACAGGAATAATACTCTTGGGTACTTTTAATTGATAGTAAAGAGCAATCATGCACGCACAAAAACGACTCGATGGGCGTGTAAATACCACTTTAATCAGCCGCGTTCATTGTATACGAGACGAGTTAGCCTACTGTACACGGCATCGCGTCTAGGAGATGACAGAGAGAGCAAGGAACCCGTTCACTGATGGGATTCATGCTTGCAATTACAGACGCAAGTACGCTGCAGTACTCACCCTGACAAACTGTGTAATATGGGAGGATGTCGGGGTTATAATATACCACTTTAAAAAGTTAAAAAATAAGGCATGATACACAGTAATCCCCCCCTTTTATTTTAATTGGAAGGTACCGTAAAATCCTCAGTTCGAATACACACCAAGCCAGCGCCGGCAGTTGGCCGCGGGCGATTAGGCGTCGGTCTAGTAAACCACGGTCCCAGCGTTCCAGGCTCGAATCCTGGCTGGGGTGGGCATCCGGATGTCATGTGGCGTTTTTTCATCTTCATAATCACCCACTCATCGTCTCGATTAGCGCCGTTGAAAAAATATGAGACGTTTTACCCGAAATATCATCATATTATTGAATTAGAAAACTTTGAACTGCAAGTTTTATGTAATGTAAGTTTTATGTACACAATTTAGCAAAACAAACATGAATTTTGTTCACATATATATATATATATATATATATATATATATATATATATATATAGGTAATACCTAGAGAACACGACACCAGAGAAAATCATTAACGTACACTGTAGCCTTAACATGCATGACCTAGTTGTCGAGCACGTCGTTAAGCACCAAGTAATCGAATTAATCAACATCTCTTATCACCCCCTCTCTCTGCCCGGTGTCTCTGTTAGTCGTAAGAGGCGACGAAATGAGAGCCTCCCCTTTTACTTACTTACCCTCGCGCGCTAACTCTCCTACTTGTCCCCCTTTCCTCCAATCAACCCCCTACGTCATACTATATAACCCATTTGTCGAGTACGTCGCCAAATAGTTGAATGGACGAAGCAAACCAATTCATTATGCATAGCATATTCTGTGTTGTTTTTTCTCAATTTCGCTTTGTGTAAAGCAATCGAGGGCGAAGGTTATTAGTGAAGCTAATTAGTACTTAGCATGTTACAAGCGACAATCGGTGCTGCCAGCCAAGAAACTTAACATTTATACAAAAAAACAACGAAAGCGGTGGTGGAATAATTCGTGCACAGTAGAATACTTTTTCATGGTGGAGGAATAAACAACATTACCGTAAGGTAGGTCACTGTGACATTCGATATCTCTGTGAATTATAGCCTAGTCGAGTTTTCAAGGAGGTAGATACTCGTGTAAGTCTTTCGGGCGGATTATCGCTTTAACTAGACAGCTGTGTAATCTTTCGAGGTCTAAAATGGAAAGTCAGACAATATTTCTGACATAATATTCTATAGTGCCCGGACCGGCGCAGTTGGCCGAGGTCGATTAGGCGTCGGTCTAGTAAACCGCGGTCTCTGCGTTCCAGGTTCGAATCCTGGCTTGGAGGGCATTGCGTTATGTCTATAATTGCTGGTAATAGTGTAGAGAGGCATTGGAGAGCATTGCGTTATGTCTCTTCTTGCTGGTAATAGTGTAGAAGAGACATTGGAGGGCATTGCGGTGTCTGTTCTTGCTGGTAATAGTGTAGAAGAGACATTGGAGGGCATTGCGGTGTCTGTTCTTGCTGGTAACAGTGTAGAGGGGATATTGGAAGGCATTGAGTTGCCTGTTCTTGCTGGTAATAGTGTAGAAGAGACATTGGAGGGCATTGCGGTGTCTGTTCTTGCTGGTAATAGTGTAGAAGAGACATTGGAGGGCATTGCGGTGTCTGTTCTTGCTGGTAACAGTGTAGAGGGGATATTGGAAGGCATTGAGTTGCCTGTTCTTGCTGGTAATAGTGTAGAAGAGACATTGGAGGGCATTGCGGTGTCTGTTCTTGCTGGTAATAGTGTAGAAGAGACATTGGAGGGCATTGCGGTGTCTGTTCTTGCTGGTAATAGTGTAGAAGAGACATTGGAGGGCATTGCGGTGTCTGTTCTTGCTGGTAATAGTGTAGAAGAGACATTGGAGGGCATTGCGGTGTCTGTTCTTGCTGGTAATAGTGTAGAAGAGACATTGGAGGGCATTGCGGTGTCTGTTCTTGCTGGTAATAGTGTAGAAGAGGCATTGGAGGGCATTGAGCTGTCTGTTCTTGCCGGTGCGGCGGATTACCCAAGCGTAGGCGACCTTGTTGATCCGACTATTGTTAGAAAGGGACAGGAGCGCAGAAATCGATGCTGGTCGCGCGCGGACCTACAGAACGCGGCCACTGGGTTAAATTAGCGTCGAGCGAGCGACGGTCCCGAGTCCCGACACCCAACCGGGACCGGGGCAATCCAGGAACTCGCAGAGGATAACGACGGCCGGACGGACGCTCAAGCTTCATGCAAAACAAAACAACTACACGGTGGCAGGGCCTACATCGCCGACCCACTACCCGTTTACAGCAGACCAGACAGCGGATGTACTGGACATCGCACTCCTCTACAACATCGAACTCACATACTCGCTACACACAATAGCAGAACTAACTTCCGATCACAACCCTATCTTGTTGAAACTATCACAAGAAGTCATCCCGCAAGAACCGAGGACCTTCCTTGCATATCATAAAGCAGACTGGAAACTTTTTAAGCAGATGATCATCGACAATCTTCCATCACCCGAGGAAACCATCGCATCCACGCAAGCTCTTGATCTTGCAGTGCAAGAATTCACTAGAATCATCACAGCCTCAATCGAGACTGCCATCCCACGCGTTGAACCACGGCGAAAAACAACCTTTGATCTCCCTCACGGACTCAAACGCTCGGTCGAACTGAAAAATGCAGCCCGCCGCCTCTGGCAGCGCAATCGAACTCCGGACCTGCGACGTCGATACAATCACCTGGCACGCGCAATAAAACAACAAATACAAGAACATCGGAACAACCTCTGGGAAACCAAACTGGAAAAACTTGAAGCCACGAACACCAAGCAAGCTGACGATGCCGCTGACTGTTCATGCGCCCCACGGGACTTCTGGAGGCTAACAAAACTCCTGCAAACTAAACGACCGGCCGAGCCTCCACTACAAAGCACAACCGGCCTCGTCTTCACTAACAAGGACAAAGCCGAAGTACTTGCAAACGCCTTCGCGGACACGTTTACCCTCAACCCGCCAACGGCCGACACGCAAAGCCTACTCGACGAACTAGACCGGTGTGAAAACAACCACCACCCCCAACCGGCAGCAGAACAAACCATCGAACAATGCACACTGTTCGAACTCGCGGACATCATCAGCGTGCTCCCGCCAAAGAAGGCTCCAGGTTTCGACCTCATAACTGTCCAACTAGTCCGACAACTACCACACGAAGCAGCAGAACATCTGGTCAAGCTATTCAACATAGCACTCAACATGCAGCACTTCCCGGCGCCGTGGAAAGTAGCCCGAGTAATTGCAATTTGCAAACCAGGAAAACCACCGTCCCAGCCAACGAGCTATCGCCCAATCAGCCTCCTCAGCACCCTGGGGAAACTACTGGAGCGGGTGTTCCTCCGGCGCCTAAACAAGGCTATCGAACAATCAGGCGCGCTGCCCGACTTCCAATATGGATTCCGTCGTGGGCACTCCACGGTTCATGCTCTCTCTAGAATGACCGACAAAATAACATCGGCATTCAACAAGCGCCACTACGCCACGGCTGTCTATCTCGACGTTGCGAAGGCCTTCGACCGGGTCTGGCATGATGGTCTAATGCTAAAGATGCACAGACTCGGCATTCCTCGTGAACTGACAGGCTTCATCCGTTCTTACCTCCAACATCGAGAATTCGCCGTCGCGTGGCAAGACGGCATGTCCACTCTCAAGCCGATACATGCAGGAGTGCCGCAGGGTTCGGTAATCGGACCAACCCTGTTCTCCTTATTCACTCACGACATACCGGTACCATCAAACCAAGATCACGTCACGGCCACATTATTTGCTGACGA
The DNA here is from genome assembly GCA_945910005.1 of Isoperla grammatica. Lineage (NCBI taxonomy): Eukaryota > Metazoa > Arthropoda > Insecta > Plecoptera > Perlodidae > Isoperla > Isoperla grammatica. Next base: position 8,480,024 of record OX246743.1, on the reverse strand, counting down.
CTTCTCGGCTGTGGCAACCGGCCTGCATCCAGCATTAGCACTGCGCCGGCTAACCGAGTACACAAGCACAGTCATGCCTTGGTACACCTCGTGGCGCATAGCAATCAATCCCGCCAAAACTACAGCCACCCTGTTCTCAAGAAGAAAGCCGAAGAACCCTGCGTCTCCATTCACGCTACGAGGACGCGTCGAGCCTCCATTACAAATACATGGAACAACAGTCCCGTGGACAAAAACAAGCAACTGTCTAGGGGTAACTCTAGATAGCAAACTCCTTTGGAGAGAACACATCAGCAAAGTCAGCGCGAAAACATCATGCAAAGTAGGAGCCCTGCGCTCCCTCCTACGGTCTACTTCCTTGACCACAAGATCAAAAATACAACTCTACAAGATGGCGCTTCGGCCCACTTTCACGTATGCAGCGCCGGTCTGGGCAGGGACAGCGGACACCAATCTGCTACCGCTCCAACGCCTACAAAATAGAATACTTCGCCAAATCGCCCGAGCGCCGCGCTCTACTCCGATTCGTGAACTCAACGACCAGCTTGTTGTGGACAACGTCCTCCCGCATTTACACAAGCTCTCCAAGAGGTTCTACGAACGAGCCGGGACATCAAAACATCTAATCGTTGCCAACCTTGCAGCAATAACAGTCCACCCGTCGGACAAGTACAGGCGCCCGATCGCCTCACAAGGAGAACCAGACACGAGACCACCGCGGAAACGCATCAAACTGACCTAGCAGCATCACCGGTATCATAGAGATACACCCAAGCGCCCATAGTGAGCGCAACTCGCAACAATCAAGAGACCATATCCACTACCCAGTCATTGGTCGATGGCCGCATAAACGGCCGGTACCGATACTAGTGCACCAACTGGTCACACTAACAAAGACAAACGAAGTCGCTGTTGACTCATCCGGTCGTACGTCACACATTTTGGGTACTGTCTCCTTCCAATCATACATTGCGCCACATTATCTCTTGGTTGAATTACCAATCATACCTTGCGTCTTCATAACATGGAACTATGACCCACGTCCCTTGGTAACTGGTTGAATCACTGCCAGTAATATAACACATCATGCCCCCGTCTGGGTAGTGGGTCCGGGGTATAGAATTTGTCCAGGCTAGCTCTGCCTGTCGTAAGAGGCGACTAAATGGTCGACGTCGTATGACCTAGTTGTGGAGAACGTCGTACATCAACGCATAATAAATAAATGTTATGTTTTCATAAAGACTTGCGACGACCTTCACTTGGTTGTCTAGCTATCAATCAAAGCAGGTGTGTCGTTACAGTATAACATGTACTTTACGACCGACGTCAAACGAAAAAAAATTATAGGTTGAATGACTCAGTCAAACACTCGTAACAGACTTTGGTCTCTTGGTTTATTGACATGAGAATCGTAAACAAATATTGAAAATAATGAAGGGGGTACTCGACAACTAGGTCATATGACGTCGTGAGGTGATTGGCGGAATGGGACAAGTAGGACGTAAAGGGGTGGAAATTGGTAAAGATGAGTTTGCGTGTGAGTAATGCCTTTCGTCTGACTCCTCCACTTCGACCTGTCAGGCTAGGGTGGCCGTACGCTACCAAAAACAACTTTTGGGTTTGAAATATCTGAAAACTTGTCTTATATTATAATTAGTATGATTTTTATTTTAAATTTACTTAATTACAAAGTAAATTTGAAATACAAACAATAATTACAATATTACCATAGAAATATTTTGCACATTGTATTTAGTTAGCTCTTACCAACTCAAATTGAACCCGGTTTTAACTTTTTCGATGATTTGAGTTATGATTTTTTTTTAAACTGTAATTTCGCGTGGCGGTAATCTCTGGCGGTAATCAGGGATAGCAATTTAGATTTACCCACACCATTATACCCCCCCCCCCCCCCCCACCACTAATGTAGCATCCTATAATATCGCCACTGAAACTTTGTTTATGTGTGTTAACCCCGTTCTTTATGCGTTACCAATTTGAAAATGTGAAGAGTTGTCCGTGTATACAGATAATGATGTTGATAACACGCGACGGAAGGTACAATATTTTCACTTGTGAATGGTTCCTTGCCACGCACGGTTCTCGTAATCGCAGTTTAAATGTTGCCCCGGGTGGTTTTTAGGGGCAGGGGGTCATGGAACTTCAACGGTGCGGTATATCGTGACTGCGATTTCCATGTACATAATAATATAGTGAGTGATAGTGGGACTACATTAAAATAATTACTCGAGTCTTCGGTATGCGACGTTGAGAGTAGGGGTCAGTTCACCAAAACATGGTAATTTGCGTAATTATTTTCGATTTTTATGCATAACAATACACCTTCTATAGATTATTTTATTTCCACTTACTTCAATTGCCGTCACGTAAATGAGTGACGTTGTATGTATAAGGGCCGGTATTTCAATGTCCAGTTAAAGGGTCAAGTAAATTAAACTGTCAGGTAAGCCAAGTTTGGTGTCTTTCTATTGGCCGTTGTCATGGTGAAAACAATTTAACTGAAAAGTAGATTTTAACTGGACATTGAAATACCGGGCCTTAGTCATGTTAAAAAGAAAAGAACGTATTATTTTGAATACCTGAATGTTAAGTATGAAGATTTAATGTAAAATGGGGGTGCACGGCTGTATTCAAAGCGACAATAAATAAATAAATAAATAAATAAATAGTTGTTTATGTCCCTTCCGAGCCTTTAGCTATTGTTGTATTACACACTACAATTACATAAACACATAGTATGTAATTCATAGATGTGTCTCTTTTGTGTTAATAAATCTCGATTTGTCTTTCTCTCAACTATATCCCGTTGTTAGAACCACGTGATTCATTCCAAGAAAATACGTTTTCTTGTTATTGTGGCACAGGTCTGCAAACTGTAGAATAGACTTTCACAGAGCTGATTCATGATATGTTATGTGTGTGTTTGAAATGCATAATACATTATCTTTGTCGTCGTCATAATATGATTACTCTCGGAGCGAACACAATAGTATAGCTTGTGTAACTTATAGACTGTTAGTTGTCCCTTGAGGATTAATCGCGTTGTCACCGATGTCGATGTTCGATAAAAAGCAAATAGTAAATAGCTTTCAGCTTTGAAGTAGATCCATTGTTCTTGGCCGGAGCTACGTTGATAGCGAATAGTTTCAATGAATCATCTTGGTGGATAGTTATTCCTTGATGAAGCGGTGGAAAGGAATGCAACAACACCCATATATATACGATCAATATCTAGGCTAGACGTTGCATGGTTGCCAAATGTTTTTTATTATTAAGGTGTCCAAATTAAACCTCTTGTTTGAGAGGATGATTCATAACCCTTTCAATTACAAAACTGATTTACAAAGGACAATAACTTCAACTGTGATACAAGAAAGACAGCAATGAAAAGACCAAATAAAAAATATGCAAAAAAAGAGGGGGATGGGGGAAATGAAGCAAACACAATAAAAAGGATTAAGAAAAAAAAGAAAGTAGTGAGAAAAATGAAAACAAAAATAGTTACGATTATTATGGTTATGTACAGATTTTGATAATATCGAACCCGACATCATCCAAAATTGTTGATATTGAGTCATTTAGAAAATACGAATAAACACGACATCTGTACGCTTTCCCAGGTATTTGTTTCAAACACTCCTAAAGATCGAGTGAAAGGAAAAATAAGCCTATAATAATTATTCATCATCCTAAAATTTGGTTCTTAAATGACGTCATAAAATCATACGAACAATTTAAAAAATTCAGTTGTTTGGTTGAACACACTTTTTTTTAAACAACAAATCAATGTTTTCAATTATCATCTATACCCAAACATCATTACGTCACGGAGTTGTTTTCAAAACAAATCAATGTTTTCAATTATCATCTACCCAAACATCATTACGTCATGGAGTTGTTTTCAAAAAAAAAAAATACCAAAAATAGATTTGACGAAATGTTACGTGCGATACCGACACCGCTGTCGTACAATTAACCTAATTGTTTAACACGCACGCAGCACTCGGCAACGTAACGTATAGATAGACGACAACACGTTACGTCAAAACATTCACAACACAGATATAATTGATAATAATAGATAACCCGATTAGATTGAAACACACATGACACCATTCTGTGCATATTGCCCTCGTCCAGATATAGGCTATTGTGGTTGCGTGCGGTTTAGCTCGTCAGCGGCGGCCATTTTGGGTCGAGTGTCAAAATGGCGTCAACGTAGGGATACGGGGATAAGAAATGAGACATGTGGAGTATTGGTATATAAATAAATACACGTGTATTTAATTGGTCTCGCCACTAAGTTACATGAACTGATTTACAATGGAGGATATTGTAAACCATTTATTATGTGCTTCGTTTGCTATGAAGGCTCCAAAGTCACATTTCGTATTATATATATATGTACGCTAGTACCGTATAATAATGGACAATCTCCGTAGTTAAAACTCCCAAATCGAACTGGGATCGAACCCAGATGGTTCATTATGCTACCTAAAGGAGTAGCAAATAACAACACTTTAAAAGCGCACAGTAAATGTTAGGTTATAGAGTAACGAAGATTTCTGGCCCCCTTGATTGACACATTATGTCGGCGGGTGTAGCCTACAAGGTGCCTACACGAGCATGTTTTATGACGTTTCTGTTGAGTGCGTCGTTAAACGACAACAAATAAACATTAACTCGTTGGACTTCTTTCATAACTTGAATGTGAGATATAAAAACGACTTTATATTCACGACTACGAATATGTGTAGATATCGTTCTGAATGTCTGCAATTACTTTCATGCAGTAAAGATCTTTTGATCTTCGAGATACAAACGCGCTGGATTCACAGGACGTGTGTTTTGAAAAATGTATTTCCTTTATCGCGTCGCGCTGTGAAGTATGAAAGTTGGGAGGAGATGAAATGTCGAGTTTTCCTTTATAAAGTTGGTAAATCAAAGTATTGCTTTGAATTTACACAAATGTATATATTTGAAAGAAGTTGCTGCTAGCTAGATGTAGGAAGATATAGAGCGAGGTCGGATACAAACAAGTCTCGACGGGATTGAAATTGAAGTGCGCGTGATAATTTATACATCCCGTGAAGTATGAGTGCAATATGCAACTTTTCGTTTAATTGCTTGTTTTACAGTGGTGCCGTGTATCTCTTTGAAGGTGCAACTAATGGAAAGTACGCCTTTATGGTGTGCAATGTGTAACGTGTAATGCGCTTGGCGGCGCGGAGAACCATACTGGGTGCCAAAACGCGCGGCGTGTTTGTTTTTGTTATACTCTCGATGGGCAGTTTATTGTAATAACGTTTTGTTGAAGTTCAACTGTTCTCCAACATTGGTTTGCTATTACTAGACTGACAAAGCAACATAAAGAAACTGTCTTGTCCCATCCACTCTTTCAGTAACTTGCCGTTTTCCCGTTTCGGTTACAACATAACCTTACATACAAAAAATCACTGGATGAGTCAATACATTGTATTGGAATAATGTGATAGACATGTTCTGCATGTGCATCTATTGCGTAAATACAACTGTAAGCAATACAGCGTTTAACTAGTTCGTCGTTCACGGCAAATAATAGGAGGTTACACTCCAAATATCTCCATTGAGTTATGCCCCTCTATATTGGACAATGAACTGGTGGCACCCGTCAGGCCATCTAGAAGTGATGCAAACGGATCAAGTCAGGATGCAGCTACATTCTTATTTAATTTTGCATCACTTCTGCTTGGCTATAGTTGACGGATAGTACCTACTATGTAAATGGGCTTCACAGTGTAGCTCGTTAGTATGTTGCACCAACCATCACGCGCTTGAGCATCGAATATTCTGCTGGTTTACGTGCATGGTACTAAGATATATTATACGGGGGGTTTTACACTAGCCAAAGCAGTCTTGTAGACACTTCCTTCGCGTGCTTTTAAATAATTGAACGTCGTCGTACCTCTTTGACGGCGACGTCCGTACAATATGGACATTGTCATTGTCTTGTAAACCAACGCACACAGTGTAGAAAGCTCATACATTAGTTTAGATACCACATGGTATAATGTGTGCACGTCGAGAGAGACACCAATATCCCAAGAGGGGCACTCAAGATGATGAGATGCTGTCTATACTCGCGGTCTGAGAAGCACTCTTCTCTTTTTATGTGTTCGTCTATCTAAATTTATAACTCATATCTTAAAACACAACACCAGTCACAATGGAAGGTAGCACTATAGCCTATGGTATATTAGAGATGATAGAAATGTGACTAAAAGACTCACATTCCTATTTATTTGTTTGTTTTTTGTTTGTTTTTTCTACTTTTTTGTCCTCCATATTCCCCATCATATTCCTCCATGCCTCTCCACCAATTTGTTCCACTCTTTTCTGTCTTTCACCAATTTATCTCGATTTTCAACATCTTCTTTTATTATAATCTTCCCTGTTTCTCTCTTGGCCTTCCAATTCAAGTTCAGTGTCTCATCTTGGGATTCTCTCTATGACTTATGCCCATCTTTTTTCATAATTCTCCAAACCATCTTTGATGTGCATTAACAGGGAAGGATACCTCTACGTCAAAAACCGCACAAATTTTCATTTATAAACAATATCACAAGAATGGGCTTCGAAATCGAAAATCTGAATCAACAGCGCACTGTGGTTTAGTAAGCCCTACATACTGATTGTTCTAAGTTGTGTCTTACATTTTAATCACTATGTTTTTTTATAAATAATTAATTTTATTACTAATTATCGAGTTAATAATCAAAATTACTACGCTAATGGTTATATTTCATTCAATCTGTAGGGCTTACCAAAACACAATGCGCTGTTGATTTAGATTTTCGATTTCTTGTTGCAATCTTGAGATATAATTAAATAATGAAAATTTTCTGCGGTTTTGACGCAGAAACTACCCTTCGCTCTTAAATAAAAATATTTTTAAAAATATCTAACAATTAAATTGTGTTTGTTTGGTTGTTGCAGAGACGCCTCCAGAAAGAACTGATGTCTCTTATGAAGGAGCCGCCCCCAGGTGTCACCGTGGACGCAGAGGGGGCCAGCCAAAACTTATCGCTGTGAGTCACTCTCGTCTGGTAGTTGGACACGCCACACGGAACACCACTTAGATTCTTGGCATTCAATCAAACACCAGCGGGCACACAACGAAAACACATCCGTCACGGTAGACAATGGCCTCCTTCAATGCTGGATTTTTATTTTTTTCTAAAATGTATACAGGTCTACATATTGGGAGGGGTATGGTATCAAAGCATAGAACAGAATGTCGTTCGATAGTTTGATATTTATTTTCCGTTTACCCACATCATACAAAATTACCTACTAGAACAAAGTAGAGCCTGTGAGATACATGTTCAACAAAAGTTATGATTCTGACCTGTTGAATGTGTGCACAAAAAATATTTAACAAGCGACATGCATGTAGCAAAAACAAGTAAAGTGTGCACAAACTTGCAGATGACAAATATACAAAAGTACAAAGCACTTTGGACTTGATCCAAGTATACATTCAATTTGAACCTGTCAAGATTATACTGATGTAAACAAAAGTTTTTATGGCTTGTGCAAACATACTAAATTACTTCACATGTGGAATTTGACAAACATACAAACATTTGGTAGAAGCATACACATAACTCTTAATAATAATAATTTAATTGACAGGTTCTTTTATTAATCCTTTACAAGGAGACTGTATTTATTGTCGGTACATTAGCATTTATGTAAATTACGAGTCCTGTTGCTATGTCGTTGTTGACAATTTGTGGTATGTTGGGAATTTCCGTATTACGTAACCGTGCATCATGGTGTGGGCTTTTCTACACATGTTCGGCGTGGGCTTATCAGACATGTAGGAAATAGCCATGTTGCTGATAAATAATATATATCAGAAACGGCTTTTATACAATTTGTAATGAGCGCGTGATAGATTAAATGGTACATGTAGGCCTATTCGTTTTTTATTTATTTATTTATTTATTTATTTATGTATTTATTTATATTTACTTATTTATTTATTTATTTATTTATTTATTTATTTATTTATTTAAAGTCTATCATAGTATGCACTATGCAGTTATAAAACTGATTTGGAAAGGAGGATAAAATGTTTTATACACAAAATGTACAAAATAATGAATATGATAATATATTGTAATGTAACGATAAATGTGCATGTATTTAAATTGAAATATCTACTAAAATACAGACAAAATGTACAGTACGGGACAGAAGATCAACTACAAATAGATATCCCCAGAAAACAAATAAATAACTTTAACTTAAATCAGTATTTCCCCCCTAACATTACTATCTTTTCACTGGTATGTGCAATATGCCTATACTTCCCGGCTCTACCATACACAATCCATTGTAATTTTTTCTCTAATGAGAAAATCTTTGTACACGTATGGATATTCAATTGTAACGCTGTAATTTCTCATTCTAGATGGACAATACACATGGATGGTGCAGAGGGAACTCTATATGAAGGAGAGCAACTACAACTTCAATTTAAATTTAGTCCAAAATATCCATTCGATTCACCAGAAGTAAGTTCAACTGAAATTTGAATACTATGTACAGTATAAAAATATATTATATACCATTGCATTGGTTCACGTCAGATTTTGGCCCGGTAAAGGTTGACGTATCATAGTTCATACGATATATTATTGAGTATGACATAAACAAAAGAAACAAGATATTGTTATCATACACATGCTTTGGAATATTACGCATATTTTTTTTCACTACAAGCGCTCCCATGAACTGTTGCCTTGCGTACACTCGCCGACGTATATAAATCAAGGATAGGATAGGACAGAAACCTTCTTTACCAACACATCTTCGGGTTAGTTAGCGAGTTCCTGATTGTTGTAGTAGTAGTAGTAGTAGTAGTAAAAATCTTTATTTAGCACAGTTGCTAGTTGTGTGAATCTAGCTCTCTCTATATGAATCTATGAATCTCTATAAGTGTGCACTTACTTACCCGAAGAAGTGTTGTACAAAAGAACATATCTTTACTACCCATGAATTGTTTATATTGGCCAGTGTACGTCTTTGGCAGTTATTAGGTAGACAACAATGTGTGTGCGGTTTCGGTTACTAAACTGAACTTGTGCAAACAATTTGTTTCAGGTGACGTTTACAGGTCCCAACATTCCAGTCCACCCGCACGTCTATAGTAACGGACACATATGCCTCTCCATCCTCACAGAAGACTGGTCACCTGCGCTGTCGGTGCAGTCTGTGTGTCTAAGCATCGTATCCATGCTTAGCAGTTGTAAAGAAAAGGTTCGTTCGTTATATTCTGCGTATAAAGTATCGACTGTTAAATTGTGCAGGAGATGACTCTTGTCTCCAATGTTGACCGTGAAAAAGTCGCGTGTTCATTGTTCTTTTCTCGTTGCTGGAGTTTGAAGACCTCTGCTAGGGGGAGAACTTCTACTTCTGTCTTGTGGCTGCCCACTTAGGGGGTAAAATACAAAATCTAGGCCTACTAAAAATTCAAAGCTTGGTGATTTGATCATATCATCATTAAATTGCGATATTTCTACTGTTATGGTTATCGTTTGGTTGTGTTGTACTTTCGTCTCTCAAATTTGTCAGTTTCCGTTACTCTTTTAATTTAAGCTGACATTGGATATTTTCCCAACCACTCAATTTCATTTCATTTGATTTATTATTAATTCATTACATTGTGTAGGCCTACATACAACTGATTTCATTATCGATTCAATTTTTAAATCTTATGTAGTACATTCCCAATCAAAATTATTTCTCCTTGCCATTTTTACCCTGTGTTTTTGGATCAGGACACTGTGAGACGGTGAACAGATTATTCAGCCAGGAGCAGATAACACGATCCTTTTTCACACCTTTCCCACACTGAAACCGACCAATTACGATGTGCTGACACTTGCGGTACATGGTTGTGAATGAATTCTAATAGAATTTGTGTTAATGTTGCAGAAGAGGCCCCCGGACAATTCCTTTTACGTGAAAACGTGTAACAAAAATCCAAAGAAGACAAAGTGGTGGTATCATGGTAAGATAAGATATATTATACTGTATAGTATACACACACAATTCTGCAAAATAAAAATACAGTATGTAGCAGAAACGTTTTCTTCTTGATCACATACTGTAGTTTAACCTATCGTTAAAGACAGGAAGGTTTTATTGGGGATCATAGCAGCAAGGCTCAAATATGAGTCAGTCTGAAAGAGTCAATAAAGAAGTTTTTCAAAAGGAAACACCTTTATCTACTCTATGTCAAACTAGAGCCATTCTGCGAGGTGGGCGTTGTATTCATGTCGCCTCCTTTATAATGGTTGATTCTGCCAGTTTACGGTCTTAATCATTACGTTACTATTAAGGTTTTTGATTCAACCAATATATTATAGAAAGAGGTTTCAAGGCGAATTCATAGTCGGCCCCTACACCTAGGGGCACCCATTGTTGCTATGGATTGGTTTTGTTTATGGGAAATAACATGGAAACAACTGTTACCTTGGTAACAATGGGCACCCCTAGGTGTAGGGGCCGACTATGAATTCCAACTTCTGTGGGTTAGGCTTTACTTGCTACAATAGTACAATGCATTGCTTTAATTTTTGTGTTTTTCTGGTATGGTTTCACTGTTACTAATACATGTGTTTTCTTTTTTTTGCAGACGATTCTGTATAACATAGCGGCTGTGATAGCATATTTATTCAGCAATTATAAATTGACGATATTCCATTTATTAACTATAATAACAAAACATTCTCAGACAATCTTCGATATCTGCAGTTTGTGTCGTGCATTTGCATTTTTTACACACTTAATTTTATCACCCGCGTACCTGTCGGTGAATCTCCAGATTAGTCATGACAATGCAAAATGAACACAGAAAATGTGAGCAGCGTGTGAAAGTGAACAATGACAGCTGCTTTAAGTGTGCAACTTCTCGTAGTGAAAATCTTTTACTTCAACTTCTATCTACTCTACAGGAAGCTTTAATTTCCCGTTGTCGAATTAGCGATACGAGTGATGTCTACAAGAAGGTTATACATTTTAGTTTAATGGTAATAATAAAATAGCTTTCACCCAAATCTGTACATTGCGTCAAAATATATATTATTTTCTGGACTTCACCTTTGTTTAGTCTAGGAATAATGTGCTGTAATGAGTTTCAAATACTGCTTACCTTATTTACTCATGTAATATGCACACTGTTTTCATTGCTAAAACATATTTCTGTTTGTTTGATAGGTGAGGAACGACAAGTTCTTAATTTTGATGTAGTCGCATGTTATAATGCTGAATATTTATTGTAATTAAAAAAAATTACTAAATTTGATTTGTTTTCTCTGTACATGAAAATGGGTGCCTATTTTATGCGAGTAAATAAAGGTATTTTGTGGCATGTTCCTGCCAGTTACTTATAGCTGCTTATTGAAAGCAATGTTACAATTTTACATTTAAATGCAGTTTAACTCAGTTTTCTACTCGCATTGTATGTATTAAGTTTTAATTGCAAAAGACTAAAACGTGTGTATTGTTCTCAGTCGATGCTGGATTTCGCTCTAAGAGACCAGAAATGATAACAGTAGTTGTGAATTGTGATTAAGGTGGGTATTGCAGGGGCACTGAGCTGAACTTGGCATACTAGTGCTGGAGGTAATATTTGTACTACTGTACAGTGTACACACATAGGACATTTTGTTATCCAGCTGTATATTTTATTTTTTTTTATCTCTAGACTTGTGGTTTTACATTTTTATGTTTAAAAAAAAAAACAGTCTGATAAACAGTCTTACTCTGTGACTTTAGATTTTCACTTGTACTTTTTCTCTGGGTGATGTAAATTGTAAATGTGATACAGCCCTATATAAATAAATCTGTGAGCCTTTGCCTATGTACATTAGGTCAAGTCTAGCTCAGTGAATCAATGCCACTATAGATCTTTGTTTTAGACAAGTATTGTTAAAGATTACGATATGTATTATCTTTATTTGTCAAAAAAAATGAACTTTTAACAGTGTATCACATTAATACCAGACTGCAACATAAATCTACTTTGGAATTTGTGACTTCTCATTTTTAGTTTTATTTCTGTATGATTCGATATTGAATCAAAATATCGATATTCTTGTCCAGCCCTAGCATAGGCCTAATGAACACAAGCCAAGCCTTAGCAAGATAGCACAATCATCAAAATGTTGGATTAATAATACATATCATCATTCATCAGTCATCAGTCATCACGCAAGTTGCAACAACAGCGTCAAACGAGAATACATACACATCATTGACAACAAAATGTCAAATATACATGGGTAGGTTGGTCGCAAAAATATAGTAAAATAAAAATAATAGTTATAAGCAGTGGCGTAGGAATAGCCCGGGCGAAGCCCGGGGGCCCGTGCTCTAGAGGGGCCCGATTTCTAGACTGCCCTGAGTTGAAAACCTATCATTGTTTATAAGTTTCAATAAACTCATACAAAATTCCTATAAAAAAGTATTAAATTAATAATTGCCGGTGCAGATCGTCTCAATTCGGTCGTGTTGAAGAAACGAGATTGTAAATCTTGCGTCTATAAAAGTATATTTTCAAAATACTGCGTATTTCACTTTCCTGATGTTTTTTCTGTAAACGGCATTGATGATAATTTTTAAATTTATTACTAACAGTAGGCCTACTGTTGCCAGTTCAGAATGCTCATTTTCAAAATTGAGAATCTGAATAATGCATGGGAGGACACTTTCGATCGAAAATTGCTCAGAAGAAGTATATTACGATCACCTAATCAATTCGTTTGCTATCGGGTAAGCTCAAAATTGGGAGTTCCAATTATCAATGGCTGTACAAATTGATAATTTTGTCCCAGATCCCAGTTTTCATTATTGTTGCTTTTCAGGTAAAATACAAGTCTAAAGCCAAGTATGAATCCCAATTTTGGCACTAGGCGACTAGCTAGCAGACTAACGCAACAATTAGTGACAATATTTACAACAACTGTTGATTTGAAAAGGCCCGTTGACTAGCTTTAAAAAAAACAGATTTGAGATATGCCATTAAATCAGTTTAGTTTTGTTAAGTAGCGCGCTACTTGTAGCATGTTACTTTTTTTGGTAGCGAGACTGGTAGCACGCTACATTTGAAAATGCGGTAAAGTAGCGAGTAGCAAGCTACTATGTACAAGTTTTTGCAGCGAAAAATCGCCGCTACTCTATTTTTGCAATAAGCGAACACGCGTTTGCTTCCCCGTTTGCACAATTCCCACTGTCACAGGTTCGGAATGACGACTGACATTAGCCTTCTTGCTCTATAGTCCTAAAACCGCCTCCCCAGCGCTGAGTTTGCTGTTTCACCCCGTGATCTGTAATATGAGTATGACTCACTTCCGGACCGTACTGTCGTCTTCAGTAAATAGTACATACGCTTATTCCTTTATAAAAAATGAAAGAAGCTGTAAAGTAGCATCACTACTTTTTTGAGTAGCTGTACAAGTACTGTACAAGCTACTTACAAAATACAGTATCTGAAAAGTAGCTAAGTTACTTTCAAAGATCAAGTAGCTGTAGCTGTAACAGTGCTACTTTTAAAAAGTAGCTTTAACAACACTGCATTAAATAATGATCACGAACATAATCCCGGACAAACGAGAGAAAATTACGTTTACGAGTCTAGGGGCCCGCCAGCTCAATCCAGGTTCTATTGTCCGGGGGCCCATGGTTTTCTAGCTACGCCACTGGTTATAAGTAGAGGTCAGTTAGGTTAATCTTTTTGGAATTGGGTACCCATTTTATTACTCGGGTATACCAACAATCCGAAAAAAAAGGTTCGGCTAGTTTTTGTTATTTTGTGGATGGACACTCGAAGTGATGTAGGTAGAAAGTATTACCCAAAGGACATTAATGTAATGTAGTTTAATAGAAAAATGGGATTTTTTCAAGTTTCTCAATCTCAACCTGTAATTTGAAATTACATTTTCTAAAAAAGTAGAGCTAATTTTGGTAAAGAGGGTATACGGATTTAAAAAAAGGACCCGGGTAGATGGACATGTACCCGGGTAACTGAACCAACCTGTAGTTATAAGTATCCATCAAGCTTCTAGTGTCAATGGTATTAAATCATTATTATTCAAATCATCAAAAGGTAGCTAAAAGTAAAAAAAAAAACTCTAAAACATTAGTTCAGACGACGCCGGAAACTGAATTTCGCGCGGATACACGACGAGTGATGACGGCTGACGCCTTCGAGAGTGAAGCTCGAACAAGGAACTACGACTAGTAACAGCATGGGGTGACATCGGGGGGCGCAGTTTCACTATCAGCGAGCGCGGGAGACATCAGTTGGAGTTCGACGCCCTGATGATAGGGACCATAAGGTTCCTGAAACGTCGGCACAATTGTTGTTGGCCCGGTACCCTTAAATATGTTTTAGTTAATTTGTTTAAAGAAAAGGTAGTTTACTTTCGTTACAGGTTATTATCTTGCGACGTAAATATATGTGTGATTTTAGGCATTGAAGTTTATGAAAAATAATTATTGATATTAATACGTTTACTGATATTTTAAATTACGTTTTCCTGACTCCTAGTTTTTACTTCACTCCTCGCTTTTTAGGCTAGGTACCATTCGTCCTCTCCCTCATCTAGGAAATGAGGATTGTGTTCATTAGTATCGGTCCTTAACTATGTATGGAATGCAGCACAATATGTAAGTATCAGGATGAATTGTTTACATTATTAAAATCAAAACAATTGTTTTCAATGAATATGTCTTCGTGTTAGGGGCCATACAACAGTAGGCTACCTACGGTACAAATTTATTGTTGATGGCACCAGTACTAAGACTAGGAAAACGCTCTGTTTGACGCGTTGATAAGCGAGCGCGTCTATATCTACGAACGTTGTGGCGAAAAGATTTCAAAGCTAATAAAAACAACAATTCAAGAATGCGCATTGCAAAATGTTTTCTAATTTCCTTAGCTATTAATACTTCCCGATATTGTTGAATGCAGTGCAATGTGCATTGCTAAGAATTTTCGTTGTCATTCTGTCTAGGGTTTTGCCGCTTTCCGCCACTGTTAGTTAACAGTTATTGACAGCATTTGAAATGTAATTTCTGCCTCAAATACGTATCAGATCGCGTTACATTAGTATATTCATGACTGGACAAAAATTTACTATAAGATAGCCACCTCACATTTTGCTGTTACTGTGTTTCAGAAAAAATATTTTCGAGTAACTTTTGTGTAACTTTGCCAATATTGATCAGATCGCCATAAAATGAACATATTCGTGACCGGAAAAATCTGTAAAAATGTGTTTATTAGTATCGGTCCTCAACTATGTATGGAATACACAATATGTAAGTATCAGGATGAATTGTTTACATTATTAAAATCAAAACAATTGTTTTCGATGAATATGTCTTCGTGTTAGGGGCCATACAACAGTAGGCTACCTACGGTACAAATTTATTGTTGATGGCACCAGTACTAAGATTAGAAGACTGAAGAGTAGGGTGGGTCGAAAAAACATTTTTTTTTTTTACGGAACGCTTTAGTGCGGCAAAGTTGCCTATTGAAATTAGAAGAAAAACGCCATGAAAAATTTTAAAATCGGTTAACATCTTCCGTTCGCGCATCGTACTTAAAGTTAGTGAAATGTTGCAAAAATCGCGCCTTTTTTGTAAATTTTTTAATGACGGTAAAATATTTAAAATAAACACACTTTAGTTTTTTATGTTAGTTGAATGGTTTAAATAACCTAAATAAATTAAATTCTGATCAATAATCTATTTTTTTCCGTTCGCGCAAAGTTTTAGAAAAAAACAGAAATATACAAATTTGTCGCTATTTTCACTGTGCTAGAACAAAACGAACCAGAACTCACTTGAAATAGATAAAACGTGTTTGAACTAGATTGAATCATGACGCGCGGCATGGTCAATCCCTTCTTGCCGCACCCCTCCCCCCCAAGAAGATGAAAACAAACCAAGTACATCGACTGAAAACCCTTAAGGGCAGATGAGAATTCAACTTAGCGCAACAGCGCTAAACAGTGATCGGTTCGGAGTTTTTGATTGAGAAACAGCTGTCATATCGTCAAGGTTCTGCGAGACATTGGGTTGATAACCGACTCAGATTCTACATATGTGGTTGATAAGAGCAAAGTAAGAAGAGACAAGAGTCGTGTTAAGACGGATTTGGAAAGCCAATTCACACCTCCTGAGGAAAGTTGGAGTCTTTTCTTTGACGGACGAAAAGATGATACTTTGTTCGTAGGAAAATTGAATGTCAAGCAATTTCGCAGGAATGTAAAAGAAGAGCACTATTCTCTTATCCATGAACCTGGATTTACTTATATGGGACATGTATCTCCTTCCTCGGGTTCATCAAATGATATAACTAGTTTTATTTCTCGTTTGTCTGAACTATCAATATCAGTAGAAAAACTATAAGTGGTAGGGCGGGATGGCACTGTTATCAACACTGGATGGAAGAACGGTGTCATCCACTGACTAGAAAATCATGTAAGACGCCCGCTACAGTGGAGCATATGCCTCATGCATTTTAATGAGCTTCCTTTTCGCCACATTTTCAAACATATTGACGATCAAACTGCAGGACCTAAATCTTATGGTGGGCCAATCGGGCAGCAGCTCACTTGCTGTGTGACTCTCTGTAGTCGATTATGAACCCATAGATTGTTCGATTCCTGATATAGACAGGAAATTGTTGAGCAAAAACCAACAGCATTTGTTAGACATTTTAAGTGCAATCAGTCACCTTGGGACATTGTCCAGAAGACTTGGCAAATCGGGACAATGGTCCTATGTCCCATTCCAGATGGCTAACTGCGGCCAACCGAGTCCTTAGGTTGTATATAAGTTCATCAGATCCATCCGGAAACTTAAAAGATATAGTTGGCTTCATCTTAAAATCATACATGCCTGTGTGGTTTGCCATAAAAAGAAGCAAATATTTTACTGACTGACCAAATCATGTCTTACAAGCAATCCAAACATCACGATATTTATCCGACGAATTACTTCTAGTTGTCGATCCAGTAATAGAACGAAATGCGTTCTTTGCGTACCCAGAGAATCTTCTGTTAGCAATGCTTGTCGATGATAGAGAACATATTCGGGAGCTTGGTTACAGAAGGATCTTTAAAGCAAGACAAACCGTCCCAAAGAAGAAGATTGTTCGAAATTTCGTACCACCGAAGATAAACTTTCAAGCTTCCGATTACACTGAAATAATTAATTGGAATTCGTGTGTGTTTTATTTTCCCCCAATGCTGCGGGACCTAAGTGAAGATGATATTAAATCACTCATCAATTCTGACACTAAGCCCATCAGAGTAATACAAAAGTTTCCCTGTCACACCAGGCTGTGGAGAGGTGTTCGACACCCCTCCAACGCTCACTTCTCTGACACTTGTGACAGAGGCCTCGAGTAAAGTATGTGGTCATGAAGCCAGAGATGGCTATATCCGAGCAACACTGAAGTCGAGATCGGATATGCCTCATTTATCCACAAAGTCAGACTTCAAATGTATAGTAGAGATAAAAAAGGAAAAGTAAAAAACACAGTAAGCCAAAGAATCCTACTCTATGGAAAATCTTTGTAAATAGTTGTGAATATAATGTACATTTCAGACCCAACAATTGGATGGTTGGTTGGGTAGGGTGTGGGTGGAACTCGACGTGCGACCACCTCCACGTGGTGAGTACTGGTTCGTTTTGTTCTAGCAAAACGAGGTAAGAGTTGCACAGTGGAAATAGCGACAAATTTGTATATTTCTGTTTTTTTCTAAGACTTTGTGCGAACGGAAAAAAATAGATTATTGATCAGAATTTAATTAATTTAGGTTATTTAAACCATTTAACAAACATAAAAACTAAAGGGTGTTTATTTTAAATATTTTACCGTAATTAAAAAATTTACAAAAAAAGGCGCGATTTTTGCAATATTCCATTAACTTTAAGTACGATGCGCGAACGGAAGATGTTAACCGATTTTAAAAATTTTTATGCCGTTTTTCTTCTTATTACAATAGGCAACTTTGCCGCACTAAAGCGTTCCGTAAAAAAAAAAAAATGTTTTTTCGACCCACCCTACTGAAGAGGATTGAGGGTTGAGGAGTACCTTGGTGGCCAGGGTCAGATAGGTCATGCAAATGAAATATAAACAGAAATCAATTCTAGAGCAAGACCTACATGCCTTGGATTAAGTCTTCTCATTTAATGAGAATGAATTTTCTAAACATTAGAATAATTATGACTAGGCCTAGGTAGTCTTTAGCCTGCCTTACTCGTCAATCAAAAATTGACTCACACTATTGTAATATTCTTTAGGTCGTATGCTTGCACTAAGTTCCTCTTTCCCTAACCATTTATAATCTTTCACTTTTGATTTATCTTTTTCAACCTGACCAGTTAAATGCACAGCTTTGAAGAAAAACACTTTTGCACCAATCGGACTCTCCGGAACTTCCCGTAAATGTTTAGGATACTTGTACTTGTAGAAACCACATGGAGCGTTACCAATAAAACGAACCTTTAACTGGCTGCCACAAGTTTCTTTTAAAACTCTTTCGGCCGTTTGTCGCATTGTTTCACCTTCATCACGAACACCTTGCGGTAGAGCCCATACATAATTCTTATCCCCAAGTTCTTGTTCAATGAGGAGCAGTAGGTTTTTATCTAACATTCTGCTGAGAGACCGAACATCTTTGATCTTATCGGCGTCAGTAGTTCTAGATGCGAAAAGGAACTTGTTGAACTCTTCTTGGCAACTATCTTCAAAATCTTGTGCTGTCTGGGAGATAGTAAGATCTACATCGCCTTCATTGAATTCTCCTTTCTTTAATAGCTCAGCCTGAGTGTTGTCTCTAATATGCCTTAGTTCATTGTCAGACAGACAACTTTTTTCAAATTCAATTTGAGTCAACAGCGCCGAGTATTTCTTTTCAATTTCGTTTTTTTCTTTTGAAATAACCTGTTTTCTCTCCAAACAAACTGCACTAACAAGGTCCCACTTTTCTTTCAAATTAGACGAAGTACTGGTTACATAACACGCTACATTTTTTATTTTAGTAGCAAGTAAAGTACAGTTACCTTGATTCACTCCTCGCTTAAGTAATAATGAAATGTGAGTTGCCACCAATGCCATTTCTAACGAGGAAATTATTATTTTTCCATGAAGGATAACCTCAAAAAACCTAGTAAACAGCAGTGGCAGGAAACTAGCACCAGCACAGGAGAAGAACTCAGAGAAGGAGCGGCAAGAAAGTGAAACTAGCACCAGCACCCAGCGAGTATACTAAAGATAATGCGAACATTTTGAATGGATGTACTCGTAACATTGTGCTTGCACAAATACAATTACCTTAAATACGTAATTATAACCTGACATAAGGAACCCAAAATCATGATCCAAGGCCAGCAACGAAAGCAGCCGTGAACAAACAGCTGATTTCGTGAAAGCAAAGAGCTTTGTCCATAGAGAAAAAAAGTAGGGCTTTGTCTTCAAGGAAGCTTTGGAACTATGGCCGTGTAATGTTTATCGTTGAGCGGCTGTGACCTCTAAAGCGCAAAAATGGCGGCTAGCATACCCGGTGTTTTCGAAGAAGATTTAAGTCAAGCAATAATTAAATCAAAAGTACTTGTAGTCGGCGCAGGTGGAATTGGGTGTGAACTTCTTAAAAATCTTGTTCTCTCTGGCTTCAAGGATATTGAAATTGTAAGTGGACGACTGTTTTGCTTTGCGAATGAAGGCCTAGGCCTACCCTAGGCATTCCCTAGGCCTAACCCTAGTACACAAAGGTTCTGTGTCCGCTGCGCAAGTTTCTAGTTAAAACACGAAGTAAAATTATAACTATCATAATTCTAGATAGGCCCTAGCCTAGAGTTAGGTTAAGCTTGGGCCTCAGGTAGGGCTAGGCCTAGGCCTAGACCTATTCTGTGGACGAGCTTGGCCTAGCCTAGGTCTAGGCTAGGGTCTAGACCCTATGGCCTTAGAATATCCAGCCTTATGAAGGCTGGATATTCTAAGCTATGGCTGTGGCCCAGGTTCTGGTAGCGTAAATGCGACGGTCTAGCCTAGGCCTAGACATATGGATGCACATTAGGCTAGACTGGGAGTAGGCCCTAGGTCTATAAGGTTCTGTGTATAAGCACGTATCCATGCACAATCGGCTTACCTAGGCCTAGTCCTAACGTTCACATTCCAAGAGCTGGCCTATTCGCCTTTAAATCGAGATGTAGGCGCGCCACCGTCGCGACCATCATGGCCGTCCGAGCCGGGATAAACAACGCACGGCTAACCTGTGTTCCATATGTTTCTGGCAGTAGGTTAGTGAGTGAAAGGGTGATGGTGTCTGTGATACACATTTATCACATAAACGCGTTTGTTGGGAACATACAGCGACCATTTGTCGAAGCAAATAGGATTTTAAACGGTTATCGTTTAATTTTACAGAAATAATATTAAGTAAACGGGTACTATGTAGGCAAACCCAATGATGTAGGCAAGCATCCCTTCAGACATCATGATTACATGCTAAAACCACATCTGATTAACGTGAATATTAACTGCACAGATGAGAAAAACGAAGTTAACGCTACTTGCTCATATAAAGCAGGTTCGAGGAAGTGTAAACATGACTATTTTCTATATGTAAGTAAGGCAAATAGGGCTCCCGTTCATATTTCGGATCACAATTCCTCTTTTATCCCTTCTTCAAATTTCTTTTCATTCATTCCGGCCCTCTTTTCTACTTAAACGCCCACCGAACTCCCACGCCCCCCCCCCCCCCCCCAGTACCTCCCAAGCCCCCAAAACCAGAAATGAGTGTTCTCTCGCAACGCAGCTGAATCTGATAGGCATATGCGTAGGCATGCTAAATGTTGGATTCTAAAAATAGGTTTTAAGTTGATCATTTTGTATCAGTATAGCGGATAGCCTGTTATGAGTATTGGTAATGGTATAGTTGAGGTGTTTTATGTCTTCCACCCCCTTACACCCACATCCCACACGCACGCAATCTACACTTGAGGTTAATTTTCCTGAATAATGCTGAATTTCAGTATTGGAGGTTTAAAATAACATTAAGAATTATATTGTGACAAATACATAGTCACAATTCTTTTGAACCATCAAGTAAACATAATCTACCGTACGCATATTTAGTATTTTTTTATGAAATATATAAATTTAAAAAAATCCCCTCCAATATGTGTGTAGGCCTACGCCTAAATGTCAATTTATGTTAGGACTGCCTATGCACTTTTTTCTACACAGCATCTACAAAATATATTTTACAAAATGATTTATTTAAAGGCACAAAATATAAAAAATTGTATATTTTTTTTAACTGAATACCATATCAGCATGCATTTTGACACCTACGCAACTGCGTAAGCGTTAGGGTTCCCAACCGTCCCGGTTTCGCCGGGACGGACCAGGAATTAAAGATCTTGTCCTGGTTGAAATTAAACTGATTCCGGGACGGTAAATGTCCCGGAATTACATGAAAGTGTCTTGCTTCTGCCGCGACCCCGCGCCGCCCGAAACGTGAGCTCGAAACGAGCAGAGAGAATGGATATAGTAAATTAATGTGAGCATAGTTTCCAAAGTTGACTTTTCAAATGCACTATGTTTCAATAAAAATACTAAATAGGTACATCTAGTATTTACCCTATTAGGCTATTAATATTGTTATAGCAACACAATAATTAATAAAACAACAATCTCAGACAGGCACGTGAGCTCCTAATTTCTAATTAACTGCGAAAGATTTTTGTTCAAAAGGAAAATTCTTGATTTCTCGTCAAGCAGTAAAAACATGTTATTAGAACGTAAATCACGAAAAAGGTCCCAAAAAATCTCGCCTTCGGCGATAGGCCTCCGGCGGGCCTTCGGCAGTATTACGTGGGCCATTCCCTTTTCATGTGCTATTTGTCCCGGAATGTTATTTTGCAGAGTTGGGAACCCTAGTAAGCGTCCAACTCATTCGGATTTTAAAACACTTCGTATTGAAAGAATATCTGTTTCGCTCGCCGGTTGCTACATTGTGGCATAGATCAACAATGTATTGATTGTCAATTTTAACATGTTTACTGTCCGACAATAATGTTGACCATGTAATTCACTCAAACTCTCTATCGCCGTCTATATAACACACGGCGAATACCGGCCATCATTCCGTAACCTATCCCGGCTGTACTGGTTCTCGATTCGTCCGCCAGAGTTCAGCCACTTTGGATTTAAACGCGAATAGGTCTATATTCAAAGCTAGGCCTAGGCTTGCCCACCCTACATGATCCGTTTTAAAAACTCTGTTGTAAACTAGCCTAGGCCTAGGCCTAATCACTGGAAGGTAACATGTCAAAATAAACAGCAGCTGATCAAATAAAACACACTTCACAACATTTATCATCGCAAAACCAAGGTTGCAATCATAAATGTCGTGTAATTCTTGGGTTATTGTGCATTTCCCATGATATTCCCAGGATCATTCTCGTTGTTGTTCCCTGGGTTGCCTACCTCTCCCAACATGAAAATTTATTTTTCAGAATAAGTAGGCCTACGGCCTACCCATCTTAATAGTTGAAATTGAATGTTAAAGGCCCAGAAAAGGTTTCGAATTACTTTTGATATGTTATAAAATGACTTCTTTCAAACAAGGAGGGATGTGTCCCTCAGTGTGTAGGTTCACATGTTTGGTGGTACCCTCGCTTTTGTTCCACTCGGCGCGCCTAGCCGCCACGTCACTGGGGGGGAATGCGCTTGGGCGGGCGGGCACGCACCCTCCTACAACCCACTTCGCGCGTATGTGTCAATCGAGAGAGGCGTTTGCAGGTGTATGTGTGTGTGTTCTTTAGCACAGTCTTCAGTGTTCAGTGTCAATGTTCATTACTACTTCTATTCCTACAATAATTGTGAATGTATTTTAAATTAACGTAACAATAATAATGTATTAATCAATATATTCAGTTTCTCCTCGGCAACGGGTTTAAATCCCACGTAGCTACTACTTGCATCAGGAAACTCTTCTCTAATTACATTGACAACGCATGATGGTATCACAACACGTCTGTATTTTCCTAGCGATGTCCAGAAATTCATCCAATATATGAATTGTTTATAAGAAATGTGTCGCCATAATCTATTCGAAGTGGTTCGCAGCTTTTGTCGTTGGTCATCGTGATGAGAATGAACCATCATTTATTGACGCGCAGTGTTCAAACACGAAACAACCAACGTTAAGACACACGCTTTCGAAATCATTGTGTTCTGTGATGCACTCTAGATCTTGTCGCACGTGGCTTATATTGTCAGATTCAAGACAGCAAAAAGATTCCTGGTCGGTAGTCATAGCAATAAACACCAGGCAGTATTCCCAGACCTACCTAGAAAGTGTTTTACGCTTTTCCAGTTCGTATATTTCTTCCTCGGAATACGTCGGTTCGAAGCTATAAGGTGCTACGGGCCCACCAGTCATAACACGGCCACTCTCGTCCGTGGCTGCCGACCGCGTAGTAGATGGGCGTAGGCTACTGTCCAGCCACGGGCGCGAGGCGCCTGCCGTGGCTCGAACAGTAAGTAAGTCCCCCCCCAGTGACGTCACAGAAGGTAGGCAACCCGCAACGCACGTCTTTGCGTTTTTGATTATATATTCGCATCTACTCGGTCGATTCTCTCCCTTTTTTTTTAATCACTTACTAAGAGTATGCCTTTGAATTACATGGCCATCCGAACCAAAACTTTACTGGGCCTTTAAGCATCGTTCACAATCAGTGGTAAGGCGTAAGGAGTAAGTCATAAGGTTTATGTCGCAAGGTGTAGGAAAAGCCAACCGTCCACAAAGACAATATTTTGTAAACGCCTAATACGCATGCGCAACGGACGCGGCGATGACGATGCACAGCCTTTTGTATGTTCGACCACGGTGTTGGACACATGACTGCATGGCAGTGTATCAGCTGTGTATGGTAGGAGTGGGAAATACCATGTTGTGATTGGTTTGTCGTAAGAGTCTCGTCATAAGAATTGGATTTTGGGCAATTCACTACGACTTGCACCTTTCGCCTTAAAACATACGACGCGTTGTGAACAGTAACATTGAAACATACGCTTGGCAATATTAAACCATACGCCTTAAGGTGCATTCACAATCTTTACTAGCACTATGGTTTAATGATTAAGACTAAGCCACAGGCTTCTTTCATTGGCTGGGAGGGAGAATACTGCACTCTGATTGGCTGTGACTAAGGTTTGTCTTAGTCTTAATCATTAAACCATAGTACTAGTAAAGATTGTGAATGCACCTTTACGCTTTAGACCTTACGCTTTAAAACTGATTGTGAATGAGCCTTTAGTAATTTAGTTGAGTATGCTAGTGGATGTCTTGGCTAGGGCCTAGGGGCCTATATTCTTTTATATTGTGATGCCATAATAAGATATGTGCCCATCTATTTTCCAGATTGATTTGGATACTATTGATGTGAGTAATCTAAATCGACAGTTTCTCTTCCACAAACAACATGTGGGGAAATCAAAAGCACTAGTCGCTCGAGAGAGTGCTTTGGAATTCAATCCCAATTGCGTCATCAAAGCCTACCATGACAACATTACAAGGTTAGTGTGAAGTTTGTGGTGAGGGGCCTACTGTATGCCAAGTGTACATTTTATAAAAGGACATATTTCCAATTTAATATGCCTACCATGCAAAATGAACATTTTTCAGTTCATTAGCTCCTCATCAGTGTTGGGTAAGTTCCATAAAAAATGGACCTAGTTCCAGTTCCACGCAAGGAAAAAGGAACTCTTTCCAGTTCCAAGTTCCTCTAAAAAAAAGGAACTGGGGCATTCATTAGTTCCTTTCAAAATGGAACTAAGTTCCTAAATAGTTCCTTTCCACAAACAACAGTTTTTCTTGGGATATTGCCGAGCGGGATACTAACCATCGACTCAATGGTTATTATCCGGGTTTATGCATTACACCAAGAGCATTGACTAAAAGTAAAAGGTTATTTTATATTCTTATTAATTCTTAATGCATTAAAATTTATATTAATTATTAATAACTATTATAATTAATTTTATTAAAGTTTTCAAATTAAATTTAATGCCAAGGGTTCGCAAATAACGCCAAAATATGACCAGTTGAGATTTGTGGGAATCAAAATGAGGATATTGTATTGAAAATGCGGGTGAGTAAGGCCCGGTATCATGACGGTCCACTTTTGATTGATGGTTGCTATGGAAAAAGAAAGCAATTTAGTCCCGAGCCAAATATTCAGCGGGCGTAAATGCAACTAACACTAACACATCACATTTGTCATTAGATTTCTCAATTACAAAATTTAGTAATCGTCACTCGGCCTACTTGACTTACGACAATGATCATGAATAATAATTAATAAATGATGATTGATTATTTGCAAGTTACGTATACAAATATTTACAGTCCAATTTTCAGGCGCAAACAATTTTCAAAGTTCTCATCATTCAGCAAGCATTTTGCCGAAAATTTTTTTCGTCGCCGAAAATATCACTTTCGCCCAGAAAAAAAAAATGGTCTTTGTTTTTTAAAGGGCAGTAGGCCTATGTTATTGCCACGAACACCAGACATTATATAACAAAACGATCGAAAGAGACAGCGATGTTGTCACATGCACTTGTCGCTAAGAATTTAATAGATCAGTGAATATTGAGACAGCTCCTTGCTCCTAAACTACTTCAACCCCCACCCCACATGTTTCATCATCAAAGCCTTCCCGTTTCCAATAAATTCTAATGCAGTTTCACTGGCGATGCGAATAATTGGTATTAACACCGCCGGGGGGTTAGGGGAACATTGACTGATGTGATGGGTTGACAAGTGATTTATTTCATGTTTTGTTTGATTTTGGAAATGACAGAGTCATGTTGCTCTCACACCTGTGTATAGGAGGGGTTGGACGGTTGGTCAGTTATAAGTGACATGACACGCTTATTCCGCACGCACACAGTCACCGGTTTCGGGTCTTCAACTTGTGCCGGTGTGCGACTAATTGGAGACCCCACGCGGGGGTGGCGTAGCAGGTGGAGGGTTGGGATGGGTTGACAAGAATGAAATATTACAAAAAAAGTTGTTATTGATTTCTCGTTTCTGTAATCTTGTAAGTAAACTATGTTTTGGCGCTTTCGTCCTTGAAGCTTGTACAGTCAAGTAAAAATAAAAGGAACTTATGAAAAGAAGTTACAGTTCCTGGAAAATTGGAACTATGGCATTCCACAGTTCTGGCTGGAAAAAAGGAACTGTAGCATTCATTAGTTCCTTAAAAAGGAATAGTTCCTAGGAACGGAACTTAAAAAATCCGTTCCTACCCAACATTGCTTTTCATGAGGTGGGCCACTTAGTATTGTAATTTTAAAAATTATCATTTATAGGCCTACCCTAAACACTAAAAGAGAATTGATAATTATTAGGCTATTGTATTTATACCTGTCTGTAGTTATCAATCACAATCTATTGTTTTATTTGGGAAATTGATTTAGTTAAATTGTCTTTATATATATATTAAATTGTCATTTTTTGGAATTTCAACCACTGTAGCAAAAACTTTGTTTCATAGTTAATTTAATTACAAAAATAATATGTTGATTAGGCCTAACATTTTTAATGCTTAAAAGCATTCTTGATAACCGCACAATGTTAAAAATGTTACTAGTAAAAACGTAGGCCTAAATTGTGTGGCTGTCACATGTGTATAGGGTTTTAAAATTTCCTGAAATTTTTTGCTTGGGAAAAAAACCCGGTTTTTTTCAGTTTTTTTCCAAAAAACCCGGGAAATTTTGGGAAAATTTCGTTTTCACCTAAAATGTGTAATATGTAAATTCCTTGTGGTGAGAAATGTGACCGACGTCTAATCTAATGTAAAGCTGTAATGAAGAACCAGGAAGAAAGGTAATGGAGACTATTTACTGCCTACTGGGCCACTGGCCACATAGACAAAGCTCTATGCCACCAAAAAAAATCACAAATTGTAGGTTCTGTAGCTGCTAATGATGATGATGATTTTCAACTTCTTGAAGATTTAGATGCCAATGAGGAAGTGGGTGAGGCTTACCACTGAGTATGTAATTGATCACCATAGGAGGACCAGGGTCAGGAATGAGTTAGGCCTAACTTGGAGAGAGACAGATTGATTGTGATGAGAATGAGAATGAGATGATTATGACTGATGAGTAGAGATCCTTGTAAATGGTTTTATTTTTTAGCATATTTCGTTTCATTAAATCCAAATTTTGCTGTTGAGCAGTAATTTCAGCTTTTTGGCGGTGTTTCAATTTTAATTTACCAAATCTAATTTGTATCTAGTATTCTAACGTATGTGGCATGCCTACATTGTCGCGAAAGAAAAGAAGAAAAAAAAGAAATCTGTCGCTAGGAATGCGGAATGCAGTCGACGCACAAGCTACGAGAAAAATCTGTTGCGAGCCGGTTTAGCAGGGGTGGAAGGGTCACTGCAGTCAGTGCAGAAAATGTTGAAAATTACGTTTTTGACGGAAATTCGGCGATTTCGCGTCAATTCAACAGCTTCAGTCTTTTTCGTTTTTATAACAGTAAACTTATGCTATTTCGCGTATACACAGGATTTCGTGATTCAAAAAGACTATTTTTGGACTCACAAATGACTGTCATGCCAACATATTTCAATTGCTGCACGTTTCAAGTGATTTCGCGCTGTCGCGCATTGCGAAATACAAGGATCTCTACTGATGAGTATAGGCCTATACACAAACTCGTGTGTGAGGACTAGGCTGAAGCTTTATTTTTCTAACGTTTTTATTTAAAAAATGTTAATTCATAATCTTTAATCCATAATCATGCATTGTTCATTAGTAGTAAGGATTTAGGATTATGATTAGTATCTCTATTCTTGGTGTCTTGCATTGTTTGTATTTGTAACAACGTTAAAAGTTTAAATTGGTTATTTGTAGTAGTACTTTGGGCCTATTTTCAATTTTTCCCAAAAAATCCTACTTTTCCAGAGCATCGGAAAAAAACCAAAAAACCCGGGTTTTTTTCCGAAAAAAACCCGGTTTTTTTCCACCATTTAAAACCCTACATGTGTAGTAGCCTAATGACTAAGCCTGACGCATTGACAATTGTTAAATCAATTTCTATTAGGCCTAATGCAATATTTTTGATCAATGTTCCAGCACCGACTATGGCGTCAACTTCTTCAAAACCTTCGACGTGGTCATGAACGCGCTCGATAACCGTGCGGCCCGTAATCACGTCAACAGAATGTGTTTGGCCGCCGACATACCTCTGATCGAGAGTGGAACGGAAGGCTACGCCGGTCAGGTGGAACTCATCAAGAAAGGTCTGACACAGTGCTACGAATGCCAGCCCAAAGCACCTCAGAAAACGTATCCCGGATGTACGATTCGTAACACGCCCAGCGAACCAATCCACTGCATCGTCTGGGCAAAACATCTGTTCAAGTAAGTAGCTCTTTCAAGTGCACCTTTGTACATTAGGCTATGTTAATTTTGGGGAATGGATAGAGAGCTCAACTGCTTCTATGGTGGCTGACACCAACATCCTTATTTTCCTTGTAACTAACCTTGCCTAAAGTTGTTAAATTTGTTGAGTGTGCCGTCTCACTAACAACCTAGGATTAATTATTCGTTCGTTATTAGGCTACGTAAAAAAAAAAAAAACTTAATGTTGAGATATTAAACTCGATTGGATAAAACTGGAATGGCCGTTGCAGTCAGCTGTTTGGGGAGGCGGACGGGGACGAGGACGTCTCCCCCGACTCAGCCGACCCCGAGGCGGTGGGGGTGGCGGGGGAGGGAGCCATGGCGGGGGAGGCCAACGACGCTGGCAACGTGAAGCGCGTGTCGACGAGGGGGTGGGCACAGGCGTGCCACTACGATGCAGAGAAACTCTTCACCAAGCTGTTTCACGACGACATACGCTACCTGCTGAGCATGGGCAAGCTGTGGGAGACGAGGCGACCGCCCGTGCCGCTCTCGTGGAGGGATCTGCCCGACGCAGGTTTGATATATATATTTATACCACTCAATTAATTGGTTCTCGGAACAATATAAACGTGTTCTAGTGACGGAAATGGTGCAGAAGGATGACAGTTTACCTGAGAAAGGTGGTAGGTCGCTTTGAGAAACATACATGTAGATGAGTAGACAAATACAATAAACGGAGACATTTCGCCCAACTCGTGGTCTTGATCACTCAGCGAGTGTAGAAAAACTTGAACTTAGCCTACCTAAAAATGAGAAGTGATTTTCAGTGGGGGACATTGACCATTTATTATGTGCTTCACAGTGCTATGACAGCTCTAAATTCACCATTTACATATGCACCACTATCATATTAATAAAAAGTCAAGTTCCAGTGTTAAAAAAGCCATGTCCGAACTTAGATTCGAACCCTGAACCATCTGCATTAGAAGCAGGAATGAAGTATGAACCCACTAGACCAGCACTTCATGTTTTTGCATACCGGTACCTGTATACATGTAGGCCTAAGTCAAGAAGAATATTATTCAAAGAATATTCTCAGCAAACTGTATTTTCTAAATGAACTTGAACTTTCAGTTGCAGGAAGCAGTAAATTGGAAGACGACAACAATTTGAAGGATCAGCGTTTATGGAGCGTCAAAGAATGTGCAGAGATTTTCGCCGCAAGTTGTCAAAACCTAAAGACCGCGTTAGAGAAGCTAGAAAACGACGACATTCTCATCTGGGACAAGGACGACAAGAACGCGATGGACTTTGTGTGCGCGTGCGCCAACATACGGTCGCACATTTTCGGCATCTCTCAAAAGAGCCGTTTCGACATAAAGTCGATGGCCGGCAACATAATACCCGCGATAGCCACGACCAACGCGATCATAGCGGGCATCATCGTGCTCCACGCGTTTAAGGTGTTGCAGGGGAAGTACGACGAGTGTCAGTCCGTCTACCTGCGCATCAGGCCGAACCATCGGAACCAGCAGATCGTGCCCGAGAAGCTGCTGAACCCGCCCAGGCCAAAGTGCACCGTGTGCTCGGCGAAACCCGAGGTGGGCGTCATTCTCGACGTGAACACGATGACCTGCAAGGAACTGGAGGAGCAGGTGTTGAAGAAGGCCCTGCATATGGTCGCGCCAGACGTCATGTTCGGCGCCGGCAAAGTACTGATCTCTAGCGAAGAGGGGGAAACGGAGGAAAATAACGACAAAACACTAGGCGTAAGTAAACTCTAAGATCAATCTACTACAGTAGAACCGCCTTTGTACGTTTCGCTTTTCTACGTTTTTTACGTTTCTGCGTTTTTTTTACGAGGTCCCGGCGAAGCCTTATGGCATTTTTGCATAATTTATTTCTTTAATACGTTTCCCAATATTACGTTTTTTACGTTAATGCGTTTCAAAAATCAGTCCGTCAAGGTAATTGGATCCTATAGTACGTTTTCTGTGTTCTCATAATCGGTTTTTCCGGCCAGCCAGTGAGTCGAATTACAAGTTGTTATTGTTCAAGACGATCACTTTAGTCATTCATTCATCCCAGTTCTGCGAAGCGCCCCCCCCCCCCCCCCCCACCCCTTTCCATCGCTCAACACAATGCAACCCAGCGGCCAGTGAGTGCCTTGACCTTGACCATCTGCATCTCGTTCCGGGTGAAAGGGGGGGGGGGTCTCTGAAAGGGTCGTTGTATCTACGATCTCGGCTGCCGGCACTGAGGTTCTTTACCTGCTTACCATAAATAACAAACCCTCGTCCAGTGGTCCTCTTTACAAAAGGCTTTTGTCAAACTACAGAGATAATTAAACATTGCCCTCGCACTTCGACTACTCCTATTATCCTAAGTATAGAAAACAATATTTTTACCCACTCGAGTTTTTTTATAATACATCATCACAGCCTAGTCTAGCTACATGACCTTGGTCGCCAGGCCTGGTGTCAGGGGGGGGGGGGGGGAGAGCTTTTACAAGATTATAAGTGCTAGGAAGAATGTATGAAAAGACAAATTTGAAGTATTTCAATAGTGCGTTTTTCCCGTTACCACGTTTTTTTTGTCACGGGTCCCTCGAAAACGTACAAAGGAGGTTTCACTGTATTAACATTATTATTGTTATTGTAGATTACCTGGTTAAAACTCTCCTCTCCACCACCAACAGCGCCTCATTTACATTCTTGTATATAGTAATCTTTAGTTAGCTTCTCTACACCGACAGATGGACAAGGCTGCGCAAGCCGAAACGTTCAGTCTGAATTGTAATTTTAAACCGCTACTGTCATCTCAAACATCGAGGTAAGCTGTTGGTTCCTATCATTTTTCCCACTCAACACAATTGCATACAAAAAGCATGACTGTGGTGTGCAGTACCCCCTTGCACTGAGGCTTGACCCTTGAATATCCACCTTGACCTACTCCTTTACATTTCTCTCCCTGCACCCTTCGTCCTAGTTATGACCTAACCCTCCAAATATAACATTTTCTAAACTGTGTGTTGAATGTACTTTAGGAGATGGGAGTTACGGACGGCTGCATCTTGAAAGTGGACGACTTCCTACAAAACTACGAACTGAGCGTAACAATCAATCACAAGCCGGTTGAAAAGGACAAACCAGAGTTTGAGGTGATTGCAGACCTAGACCAATTGAAACCCAAGGAGGAGGATCCAGTTGCATCAACAGCCAATGGTAAGAGTGTAATTCCGTTGGAAGTAACTTGGGAATATGGCATAACGAAGGTTTTTGTCCTGTCCTTAATAAATATATTACATAGTTGCTGTACATACATAGGGCTGTAAAAACACCTCACCGGCTACCCATCTTTCAAATAGAGCAAAAAATAACATGCTGTGCTGTAGTAGACCCTATACAGGGTTATTATCCACATACTATTTATATTTTGTGTTTTTTTTTTTCAATTTGTGTCTTCTCCAACTCAACTTCCCTAGTCCATTGATTTTCATTTAGTAAATTATTTCACTTATTACAATTACACATTGTGTACATGCTGTGCTGTAGTGGACCCTACACAGGGTTATCATCCACATACTATTTATGTTTTTTTTTCAATTTGTGTCTTCTTCTCCAACTCAACTTCCCTAGTCCATTGATTTTCATTAAAGGATTAGTCAGATGATAAACTAAAAAATCACCAATGAGTCATTAGTGCATGAAATTCAGTTATGTGTAAAATAAAATTGATAGGGCTATAGGTTGCTTCAATGCAAGAAAAAAGATAGTGAACATTTAGCTATTCTATAAGATTCACTTTGCAACCTCTGCTGCATTTTTCTTCTAAAGCGTAGTACAGCTGTATCGGTTCCTAGGTCGCTAACGCCTGCCTGATAGACAGAGCACTCATTGTGTAATACGAGTCCAGCCAGCGCTCCGCGAAACACTCGGCGACTGCGGACAGTACCGCTCAAAACAGATTGCAACTTTTCGTCACATCAAGTCACAAGAAAATTAATTGCAGGGCATGTTGTAGAAGTACACGTTCGTACTAAAAAGCATGTTATCGGTAGAGAAACGATGCACATTAAACCTCCTGATCGATTTTTTGATAGGTGCCCTATTTTAGCAGTGGTTTTACTATCTCGAGGCAACATTTTTTTCATATGGGAATTACCATGAGAAGAGTTGCTCGGTGCTACTTGGTAGCAACAAGCCAAAAAATCGCGTTTTCTTTAATTTTTTAACCACCTGCTTTTAAAGTACGGTATCTTTTCGTCATGTTTTCCATATTTGAGGATGGACATATACAAATGATAGTTTTTTAGTTTTTTATCTGACTAACCCTTTAAGTAAATTATTTCACTTATTACAATTACATATTGTGTACATGCTGGTAAAATATCCTGCATACAAGCCAGATACATATTATTATTTCTATCTTTTACTCAAATTAGGCTATAAACTATTTACAAATTTCGAGTAGAAAAAGAGGAGTACATTAATTTACCAATGCGTGTTTAAAATTCTTTCCAATGTGTCTCAGGTGTGACGGAAGACGATGACGACGATATCGTGATGGTGGCCGAGGAGGCCGGAGACCCGGACGCCAAGAAGAGAAAGATGAGCGACCTCGACGAGACGAGCTCCGCCTCCAAGAAGAGAAAGGTCAACGGAAACGACGACACCAACAAGATGGACGATGACATCATTGAGATCAGTTAGATTCAAGGTGAGTATTGTTGTTTCGCACAACCACTGTACTCTTCAACCGAATAGTTGAACAGTTTGAAATCCGGTTTATAGATGCGGTAGATCGATCGTATTTGCTCGGGGCTTAGCTGCGAAAAATACGCACAGCTTGTTTGGAACGATGTTGGACCACCTTTCGTCTGTTGTAAATGTTTCACGTCTACTCGGAGCTTCTTCATGAAGCTCGGTTTCGTGTCTTCGAAATTCTCGAGTTTAATAACGGTGTCGTATTTAATCACGCACGGTGAACAGTGATCAGTGTAGCGATTCCAGTGCACGTCATACTGATCTGATTTAGTTGCAATCAGCCACCTAATAAACTCTTCGAACGTTGGAACTACTACCAGTTTGTCCTTCCGACCATTCAAAAACATTTCACTTCGGGGTATGTCGAGGGAAGGGCGCGTCCTTCTAAGTATGCTCGGAGCGTAGAGGTACGCTTGGCTTGTAAACCTCGAGTTGTCTTCGAATCGGTCTCGATATGCGGAAACTAGTCTTGCGAACGGATGCCGAACAACCATGAATTTGTGATAGCTGGCGTCTTTGGAAACGTGGTTCAGCTCTTCCATATTCTTGGCAGACAATATTGGAATCTCCCTGAAAAACACGTAATTGTTGTTTGTTTTCAGAATGGAAGGAGTAAAGACAACATAATCACGTCAGGTGTCCCAAACACACTGCCTACGTCGAGAAAATATACTATGCAGTACAACTAATTTAAGTTAAGTCTATTCTTTTGATAATCAATTATATTTTTAAATTTCTATAGTCTAGGCCTGCAGTAATTGGCAACAAGAAGCCTATTACAAAATATTGTTCGTACTTTATCTTCAAAATTTGTATTTAAAATTGTTATTTCAAAGAATTAGCATGACACACAGTTTTTTATAACTTTCCAATTGAAAACTTTCTACATATTCCCTGATGCGGTGCGCGAATGACCCTCGCCGTTAAAAGCGCCCAAAATCCAAAAATCCTGATGCGGTACCATAGTCCCTTTGGAAACTGTTATGGTGCAGCCTTTTCAATGTACGTCCTTTCAAGGGACGTGGGGAGAGGGGGTTGTGTAAGAATTGAAATCGTCTCTTCAGTTTTACAGATTGAAGAAAGTTACACTTCTTCTTTCTTCTTGTGCAGACTTCACATCGGAGTCTAACCGCAGAGATATGCCGTATCAAAAAAATCGAGATTGGAGGGGGGGGGGGGGGGGCGATTCCTTTGTCATGGAGTTGTTTCTGCTAAATGTCATACATAGAATGTCTAATTGTTGGTACGAAAACTTTTATGAGATACTGTACCTCTATTAATCTGTACCATTGCACTATT
The DNA here is from genome assembly GCA_945910005.1 of Isoperla grammatica. NCBI lineage: Eukaryota > Metazoa > Arthropoda > Insecta > Plecoptera > Perlodidae > Isoperla > Isoperla grammatica. Next base: position 8,445,434 of record OX246743.1, on the reverse strand, counting down.
TTAGGTTTCAAGAAAGGTTCAACAATTCAATAATTTACAGCTGATTGTAATGTGGTAATATGGCTTTGGTTCATTTTGTTGCTGCCAGAATGTATACAGTCTCTTTTTAGTGTTATGTAGCTTATGTTGCTAGATTAAGTAGCAGAGTTCTGGGATAAGATCTAACAGCTTCAAAGTAAGGTCAAAGCTGACAAATTCGAGCATTTATACTTGAAAGTAACATTGGAGAAAAGACCTTCTGTCAAAAAGTCGCGTTTATTTTAGTTTTATGTAGTACGTGTTTTCAATGTTACTTTAATAACAACTTTCAAATTTGTCAGCTTCCGTCTTTCTTTGAAGGTCTATATGGTCCAACTTTTGAGGTTGGGTGTCTGCTGTTTATTTCTCGCAATGCACTCGCTCATTAATTATTTTCTTTAGTTGCATTCCTCCTACTATATGTTATTACATTACTTTTTTTTATTTAAATAAGATTTACAGGCTTCTAACATGTATTCGGTTTTAATTGTATGCTCAAGTCGTATATTATTGTTTCATTTAGTATAAAACTTGGTGTCTAAGTCGTATATTATTGTTTCATTTAGTATAAAACTTGGTGTCTTGGTGTCCCACTCCTATAGTAATTATAATTTTATTTTTATAGCATTATTTTCATTAGCTATTTATTGTTGTTTGCAATTTATAATTTATACATTATATTATATTTGATAGTGTTGGGATTTGATTATAAATTCATAATCGATGTCAAACCGAAAATTTCGACATCAAATCAAAATTATACTTTTTCGACATCGCCTCCCCCCCCCCCCCCCCCCCGCAAAAAAAAATTTAATGTATAAGTTCCCGGAATAAGCCACGGATGTATAACACTGACGACAAACCACGTGTTTATCGTTCGTTATTTGGCCGTCTTTATTTGGCACAAATCCAAATGACTTCCACACATCACTTCGCTTTCCCGTCGGTGTCACTAAAACAGGCCTTACTGGCAAAGATGACATCTCAAACCGTGGAGAGACGAATATATTATACGATTGATTTGTTTCTTGAGTCAACACGGAACATAACATTTAAGGCCGCGTTGCAGGCTGGAACTGGATGGCCAGGCCCACAGGGTGAAACACAGTGGCGTGCGGTGAGGGGAAGCAAGGGAAGCAATGCTTCCCCTAACATCCTTACTACTGCAACCAAAATATCATTTTTTCTAAGTGCTTATAATTTATTCCCATTCAAAATCCACTCATTTGTCAACATTTGTTCCCACATTTAATTTATAATTGATATATTCTGCTCTACCAACCGTTCCCCTAAATAAACAAGGTTCAATGATGATTTTCTGTCGTGAAACACATCAGCTTAACAGCTAACAGTGCGTTCTCCTTGGATTTTCGGCCGTAAGAAATACCAATAGGTTTCAAGTTAGCCTAATAGACGGGTCAGAGTATATACGCAGTTTTAAATGGGACGAAAAGCAGTGCGTCGGAGGGTCGGATCTGACCGCGACATAAAAAAATAGAAAAGGACAGAGCATTCATTGAAAAGGGAGAACCGCGTGCCGTGTCAGTTCTTCAAATCGTTGTGTGATGTATTTGTCGCAAATTTGTGTACAAATCCATTTTGATACGCGATCAATTAAAAAACAATAATTGAAGAATTTGAGTTGGTACGGCTACACCGGAAACATGTGACCTAAAACTGAAGACCTCTGACGGGGGTGACACCCCAGTCCCTTTCGCAAGTTTGCCAAATTAAATTTGAGAATTTTGTAACTTATTGCTTCCTCTTCTACATACCTCACCGCACGCCACTGGTGAAACATGTTCACCGCCTGGGGCCTACGCATGCGCGCACTCGCTGGAATCAACCCGGGCTGCGTACCAACTTTGACTGCATTCACTGTGGCTGTGACTGGTGGTGGGGGTAGCCCAGTCAACGCAGTGAACGCAGCAGCTGGTACGGGATGCAGTCACAGTCACAGCGAAAGCAGACAACAGCAGACATTGTCATTCATAAAAGCAACATTTGCCATCTGCTAATTAACCTTACAACATTACATCCATAATTTAACCCTTATGGGCTAAGTTGTGATTATATGGTGTTGTGATGTCACTTACTATTTAAACCAAATAATATTGTCTATAAATTCATCATTCGCGGTAAAATTATTAGCCACGCCCCCCTTGACTGCGATAGCTAGATCTTTTCGGCCCAGTCATCGCAGTGACTGGAGGGGTAACTGCGAGGTAAACTGGTACGCAAAAAGCAGTGACTGCAGCTCGACTGCGAGTCAAGTTGGTACGGATCTCAGTCACTGCAGTCACTCCCAGTCATAGTTGGTACGCAGCCCTGTACTTTGGTACAAGGTTGCCAGTTTGAGCAACTTCCGCGCTCTCAACGCGGGATCTTTGAAAATTAAATACCGCACGAAAGTTTTGATGTCGAACGATTATTACGATTTGAGATTGCAAATCGATGTCGAATCGAATGTCAATTTTGGTTTCGACATCGATGTCGAATCAAATAATCGATGTCAACTCTCAACCCTACCATTGATAATGCTTATTTATTTTCAGTATTTAATTACACCACTAATGTTGATCTGCCATGTTTCAAACAGCATACTCTACTCACTCTAATATTAGCTTTTCTTTTGCTGTTCTAAAGCGGCTGTTACACGGAGAAGTTAAAAAAGTGAAAAGAAAAAGTAAAGAGAAAAGTTCTTTTTCTAGCCGTCACACGGGATTACACAAGTTGAAAGAGAAGAGCGCGCGTGTGGCGTAACCTATCGGTATTTCTACAAAACTACAATGCGCTCTTGCGGCAAATGGTGGCAACTAGAAGACTGTAGTCGGTTTCTACGAAACTGGATTGTCGATGCATGTAAACAAATCACTGTTTCTTCTTCTTCGTCGCCGTCTTCTTACAATGGCAATAATGACATTAATATTTACAGCAATTGCAGGCTATTCCTCCGACGAATCCATCGGCATATATGCGGTTTTAACTAGAAGGCTACAAGCTGTCAAAGTGACAAGGTTCGTAGGTTAGAATAGCAATGTCTGGACGTCACAACTCTCCCGAGTCGTACTCAATGGCCGTGTCAATCGACCAATCAGCTTCAACTCTTCAAGGTCGTTTTTCTTTTCACTCTTTACTTGTCGAGCAGTGTTCAACTTTTTGGAGAACTTTTCACTTTTCTCTTTTTTTACTTGCTAGTGTGACAGCAACGCGAAAAGTCCCATAAGCTACAAGCTATCTCTACAAGTAAAAGAGTAACTTTTCTCTTTACTTTTCTCTTTCCACTTTTCCAACTTCTCCGTGTAACAGCTGCTTAAGGGAGTCAAGATATACTGTTGGCAACTTATTTACATAATTAGGTGCATTGTGCAACAATGCCAGCCTAACATTTTTACTGTATAAGTTTTGACATTGTGGCATCAATGCAGGCAACACTTCAGTCTATTATCTAGACTGCTTTTCAGTGAACTCAAAAACATATCTTGCTTTATAATCCCATAATTGGCATTACTGTATTCAGTATTGGTATTCACATTGTTATGCGTTGCTTTGCTACTCTTTTCCAAATTAGAGATAAGGCTGGTCCACCATTACACCAAATTGCCATGTAACGGTCTGTAAATAAGTAATAAATAAATGTCCACAGGCAATCGGTATTGACTGTCTTTCAAATGTTAAGAGTAAGCTCGTACTGTACTGTACCTAGAAATTTTTTAATAGCACTCTTATTTTCTTAAGGTTAAGCCCTTCAGAAACTTTTTGAATTACATTTTTGGAAATCCAGATGATATGGTGTAGTACATAAATAACTTCAAATAGCTTTACTTCTGGCTTGCAGTGAAGATATATCATAAAGGTAAGTGTACAAATGCCCATTTTCCACATAACTCCTAATGCAGGCCTTACCACTTATTTACTTGTATGTTCACATTTTCATTAGACTGTAAAGTATCTGTAGAAGTTCTTATATTACTCTGAAGATAGACCTTCAATTTTAAATTGATTGAATGTGACAACATGCAAAATCCAATTTGAATTTGAATCAATGTGCCAGCTGAAAAAGTCTACAAGTTTTAATTATAACTTTTTTTTATTTAAGGTTTCATAAAAGATAGGTTAGTGCAATGTTTGATGCCTTGTGATAGCAAACTACGTACCTAATACTGCAGGTACCAACGGTACTTGGACCACCATTGAAAAAACTTGCACCATTGGTTGCCAGTAGGCCTACTTGCATGAAAACTGCTAATCTTTAGTGTATAAAAATATAAATTAACTGTTGTGTTGTGCTATTTTCTTGAAATCTGTAACTCACTAACTAGTGAACAGGATTTAAACAAATATGTAACAATAAATGATCTAATATCAAAATTGTTTGTTGTATTGTAATTTGTACAGTTGTACCTTCCATAATATTTTCCTATGAAAATTGTTTTTAAAAGTGAAACCCAGTCTTAAAAGCATCCAATACCAACTAGGAATTGAGCCCAGGTGTTGTGTTATTAAAGGGATCTGCCCAGGATACATGGAGTTCAGTTCCCAGTTGGTTGGGGGTTGAATATTTAAATTTCTTATTTTCACTTCATAATAGTTTAATCCAAGAGGATCTTTTTCAATTGATAATTTATTCATTATTATTATTATATATTAATTGCTATTATAAGTATCGGTATTCCTTTAATTATTTTTAGTTATGATACCGGTAGCCCCTACAATCCCTTATCTGTGCCGGTAGTGTATAATCTTAGATCCACCTAAATCATTGTTTAGATGTAAAGAAGCTAATACTTGGCCAGGTTGCACACTTATTAAGTTTCAAATGGTAGAAAATGTTTCCACACAGCTAGGGTTAGAAGAGTATAACATGTATGACCACCAGAAGTAGACCACTAAAATGTCATGCTGATGACATTCTGGTACCAAGCTCACTTGTCTACTTTGTATGTTAAGTGTCTATGTTTAGTAGATTTATGTCCTGTCTTATGACTTCCAGTTAAATAGTGTCTCCTAAATTGTTTGTACCATTGCTTGCAAGTACCATCTTTGGTACTATACCAGAAACTTTGAAATAAGGTTCCTATCCTGTTACCTTCGCTACTCAACTATTGTAGCACTTACTACACTTCGAGTCCATCCATGTTGTTTATATCCATATTGTTCTTTATGTATTATTTTATTTATTATTATACAAGTATATTGAGACTGGCTTCTTTACATCAAAGGTGTAATAACCGGTATCTTAATTCAGTGGCCGTATTTTCTTAATGTAAACCTATGTATGTGTCAGTAGTACCTAGGCTAGGTAATACCTTTTCTGGCTTGAGTAACTTTTACAAAGTAACTTTATTTTAACACACTGCTTTGTTTGTTTTTTCCTGTTTTAAGAACATGATCAAATCTAAGTAGCTTGTTTTATGTTGGTGACTTGTATACATTGTTAGTGTCAGTTTTATTTGTGTTAGTGCCAGTTTCAGACAACTACATTAGCTACATTTGCTAGTACGTACAATGGAACTTTTCATTTTTTCCAGTGTTTTCTTTTCTAAGATTAGGCCTATATTAGGTTATCAGAAACACCATGTACTTAATATTCCCAAGGAAGAAGATCGATTTCAAAAGTATGTAACCGAAAACAATGGACATATGAAATGGAAGGTTTACCGTGACATACTAGATATAACTTGGAAACGCCTTAACGTTCAAATATAGCCTACTGTGTACTTGCATAATGCATACCCACCTATAATACTTCTGTATGTTGCTCCTATTAGCCAGACGACTGAATAGTGCAATCCATGACGTAGATGCTGATTTGTGAATCCAGCAATACAATAACTTGCGATTATGATCCACCAAAAAGTGTCTCAAGCCAGTCAAAGCTTTTCCTTGTTTCGAGCACACGCTTTCAATTGTATCCTGATCTGAGGTCTTGATGTTATGCTGTAAACAGCATTTTTGCTATTATATTAGTAAGAAATTAGTATTACGTGTATATTAGACCTATATTTATTTAATTTTTTTTTTACTTTATCTTTATTTTAATTGTAAAGACATGTTTTACTGCAGTCAGTATTTTTCAACATCAAAAATAAAATGTCAGTAGGTAATAAACAATACAAAATTACCTGTTCTGTTGTATATGTATCTTCTGCCAATTTGTAGGTGAATCCTTTTCCTGTGGTGGTTGCTTCCTGTGTTTCTTGACCAGTTACTTGAATGTAGATAGTATTAAACATTAGAAACGTTAGTAGAGTAATTAGCATGCATTTCAACACCAGTTGAAGATTATATGCGAGTACTATTTTAGTTTGCACATTATTAAGGAAAATACAAATTTGGTTCCTGAGAGAGTGTTTGTTTGTTAACATGTTCTTGTCATTGAGGACAGAAGATCTGGTTCAACTTCCTGTTTGTATGGGGGTGGGCTGGCTATACTACATTCACAGGAAGTAGATAAGCTACTGACTATCTCTCCATGTGCCAATATACTGCAAGCATTGCTGTAACTTGTCCGGGCATATCCGGGTGTGTGCGGGGGGGGGGGGGGGGGGGAGGGGGAGAAAACACCCCTTTACAAGAAAAAGGAGAGTGGCCTTTTACTTTTGAATAAAGACAGTACTTTTTTTTTTAAATACCAAAGAAAACTTTATATGATGGCCAGCACCTATAGGTACTTCAACCATTCTGTATTGTTTTCAGAATTTATTATTATTAATTAATTTACTTTATTAGCAGTTTGCTTATAGTTACATTCACATTTACATTACACATGCACATTACATTTAAGGTCTACAGATTATTTCAAGCTCTGAAACGAAAACTTCACTACACAAGCCCAAGACAACAGAACGCGCACACCCCCAATCCCGCAACCCAACCAGGGACATCCATGATATATACATATATACATGCACACATCATGGATGCTCCCAGCCGGGTCACAGAACTAGGAATGCACACGCTCAGCCATCCTAAGCCCACGCAGCAAAGCCCTCATTTCAGAGACCGACTTAGAGTTTTTTATGTACACAGGTAACTTATTATAATCTCTGAAGCCTCTATAGTAGATTGTATTTTGGGCCCTTACCCTCCCTCTCCTGTCTATAAATAAATTACTGCAACCTCTAGTGTTGTGGTCATGCACATCTCTATTATAAACAATATTATCACTCATGTACACTGGTTGTAAACCTTTGATAATTTTATAAATAAATACCATGCTATTTATCCAAACATGCTCTTCAATGCTTACAAAATTTAAAGTATTCAACATCAGATTTATTCTGGTATACCGTCCTACTCCTATAATTATTCTCATAGCTCTGTTCTGTATTTTCTGCATTTTTTGCAAGTCAGTCTTATTAGCTAAGTACAAAATAGTCGAGCAAAACTCAAGATGTGGAAGAACAATTGTTTTGTATACAAGTAATTTTGTCCATGATGTCAGGGATCCCTTAATCCGACCCATGAAGCCAACTTTTCTTGCCATCTTATCACATATATATTGGAAATGTTCATCGAAATTGAGCTTATTATCAAATATAATACCTAGATATTTGTAACTTCTTACTTCTTCCAAACTACATCCTTCAATTTTTACACCTACTAGATTTCCACTAGTAGGTATATTCCAATGGTAGGTATTATGCAAAAAAATCACTTTATTTAATACTATATCTTGAATGGTTGTATATTATGTAATAATTTCAATAAGGCAAACCTACACGTGTTTGTTTAGTATTTTTCTAGTCATTCTATTTCTATTAAGTGAAAAGGTTGAAAGACCGCAGGGGTGCAGCAGGATTCGAAGGCCAGTGGCGTAACTAGGGGGATATTTAGGGGGCCAACTCCCCACCAAATAAAGTACATCGAGACTGATATTTTTTTAATATAGCGCTCACGCAGTAGTTTCTTGGGGGATAATTGTAATGTAATGTAAGGGACAAGTGTGTGTAACCTATAGCATACATTTCAACCAAAATAAATAAATCACTCGGCTCAAACGTTGTAGGAACTATTGTAAACACTAACGTAATATAAACAAAACGGGTAATGCTTCAAGTTTAAGGTTGACTCTAAAACGCACGAAATATCTATAACCGTCGGAAAAATGACGCCTTCGGCGAGAAAGGCTGGGGCTGTGCCCCAGAACCCTTGCTATTCCCACACCGCGCTTTCCCCAGTTGACCCTGTCGTTAAATAGTCCCTTGTTACGCTACTGACGAAGGCTGCATTTATTCAAGGTAACATTAGACGAATTCCACATTTAACTGACAATATAGTTTCAGATTCGTTCCAATAAATAACTGCATGTATAGTCACCCCATTCTGACGAAGATTTTGTTGACCTCCAAGTACAACAGTACAATTACGACTTATCAGTAATCAGTAATCGCTTTCTAGTTACTTATTGAAAATAACCTGAAACTGTGTTGAGTGTTCAATCTTGGAATTTAACTATTACATTACATGCATTTTTAACCACTATACATGCAGTCTTTCCAGCTATTTTCTTTTCTTTGAACATTGTGAATAATATAATTCCTATTTGCACCTTTTACTTCTACATTATCGAAGTGTATTTGCCTGATATCTAGATCACGTTGTTTCTAACAAATTTTACACTTTTTCCGGGTATTTTCAATCAACTTAGGAAAGTTTTACTATAGTATAAACGGTTTATGGTTTGACGTGTGGATTTACGCTTTCAAAACTACGGAATGTTCCCGCGGGTCGCTCGGATGTGGACGCCAACGCATACGTCACCTGACTGCACCGCTTACTATAGAAAACATTCCTAGTTCCAAAAGAGACGCGTTGCTTTATGCATTGTGACCAACGCTCCACGTTAAATATTACAAACCAGGCTCCAATAATAACAAAAATAAAGAGACAAATAACAAGTATTTGTACTGAAAATTATGAAAGATTTTTGTTTAAAGGATTTAAAATTGCAACTGGTCAAATATTTTCAAGGAAATTATTATATTTTTTTGCTACAAAGTTGTATGTTGCTTTGTTGTGTTGGTTAACATGTGTTCAGCTTCTTTTGTGTTTTCGCGTTCGCGTTGTTGGTAATAAAAAGTAACCTCTGATGGCTTTGTGTGCAAGTTGTTTGTGAGTGAATGTTTTAGTTAATTGTGACTTATTCCGGCGAGTTCCATGTTTTATTGGGTATATATAACGTTCAGTAGACATTTCTGTTTAGTTTTAAATCATCCACTTGTGTGCACGTTCAATATGTGACCGTGAATTTAAGCCGGCAAGTGCCGGCAGCCTATGAACAATGGGACATAATGAAAGGCTAATGTGTTATTATTCTTCCTTTAGGATTAAAGACTACTGGTGGTGAAAAGTGATTGAGCATTGGAAAAGTTATGGATGACGTTGACGTGGAAAATAACGCGGAAGGTGAAAACCTTACTCTTAGTTGTGGGGACGATATGGCCGACGACCTCAAAATAGACGATGTCGGAGCGCCGGAATATGACACTCGCAGCGAGGTGAGCTCCTCTTCATCAGACAGTGGTTCCAGTCAACCAAGCATCACTTCGGTGAGTTCTGATTCGACTGACCACAAGGCCCGACGATCAAGTCACAAGCGGGGACATTCCAGAGATCGAAAGAGTCCTTCACCAGAAGCGAAACGTTCGAAGTCTCGTGAAAAAGCAAAATCATACGATTATATAACAAAGCTCAACTATCTCTTTCGAGATGCTCGTTTCTTTGTTATAAAAAGCAATAACGCAGAAAATGTAACACTGTCCAAAGCCAAGGGAGTGTGGTCCACTCCTCCACAAAATGAATCAAAACTAAACCAAGCTTACAGAGAGTCAAGAAATGTTTTACTGATATTTTCAGTGAAGGAAAGTGGGAAATTTGCAGGGTTTGCTCGTCTCCACGGCGAAGCTCGTAGAGATGTTTCTCCAATATCTTGGGTGCTACCACCACGTCTAAACGCCACGGCACTAAATGGCGTGTTTCGAGTAGATTGGATATGCCGCAAGGAATTGCCCTTTACTTCAACAATGCACCTCTACAATCCTTGGAACGAAGGGAAACCTGTTAAAATCGGACGGGATGGGCAAGAAATTGAACCAAAGGTTGCCGAGGAACTGTGTCGTCTTTTCCCGGAAGACGAGAACATCGAACTGACTCCGATTCTAAGAAAATCCAAAGAGCAGTCCAAGCACGTGAGCCGTCCCCAAGGCTCTCGCTACAGGCAGCACAATGACTACCACCGTCAACCAATAGGCGGAGGTCGATTCCCTTCGAGGCCGCCTTTTGCCTGGCGCAGCCGAGGAGGGCCGTACAACCACAATAGAGGTCGCCGAAAGTTTTACGTCAGCAGTAGAAGTCGGATTAGTAGTGGGGGTATATACAAACGTTCTTCGTCTCGGGATCGAGATAGATTCTCTATGTGGTTTGGCAGTTCCAGGGAGACGGGTCGGCAGTACGGGGAAGCTGCGGCCGCGGCAGAATTGTATGCCGATTATATGAGGCTTCACCACCAGCTGCCTCCCATGCCATATGCTCCTCCACCAGGACTGTATCCTTCATCTAACCCCACACCTTATGACTCTATCCCTCAGCCTCCACGTTACTATGATGGCCTTCCACTCCCCCCTGAATATCCCCTACCTCCTGCACGAACCACTAGCCACTCTGATAAGCGTTCTTACGACCGTGATGTTGACGAGTTCCTATGGAGGACCGAGCGAAGAGACCGTAGCCGGGACCATCGTAGATACAGAGAGAGGCGTTAACCTGCCAAATATTCACAAGCCCTTGAGGGACTTTGGAAAATATATATATAGGCCCCTTCATTTCGAATTAACTTTCGTGTGAGTCTGAAAGTAACATAGGCCTACTAGGCTTAACCTACCATTAGGGTAGTAATATTAATGTGCATTGTGCAAGCATAATTTTGAATATCGGCGACAACTGCTAAAAACACTTTTTTGAATGAACTCTAGTGTGCAGCTATGGTGCATACTTGTTTAAATCAATTATTACAAAAATGCACTGTGTCGTATTTTTGACAATTTATGGGCATAGGCTCTAGCTGTTGTCATGTTAAATGTGCATTAATATTCATTGCATATGATTTATATTTAGGCCTAGGCCTACTCATTCCTTCAAACCCTTTGTTACGAATGGAAATAAAAGAAAAGTTGGGATCTTCGACAACCTAACATGTTGTAGTATCCATTTCTTCATTGATGCTAGTGTTTCACTTTCCTTGATTTTCTATGAAATAGCCCGATACTATTTGTATTCACTTCGTTGAAAAAAAACTTGTTGGGCTTAAATGTTTGTTTTGTAGGTACTACTAATTACCCCTGGAAGACACTACAAAGTACCTCTAGGTACCAGTGCCGCTCAAGACGAAAATCAAAATATTGGAGTTGGACATCCTTGATACAACAAGGCCAATCAAGACTCTTGGCCCACTGGTATGTTCTAAAAGAGGTAACACTGAACAGGTAAACCTAAGTATTTGGACCTATTCAACTAGACCAACTTGTCGAAGTTGGTATGCTTGTAAGAAAGTTACAGTTTGTTATCAGGGCAAATACCAGTACTGTGTTAGTGGACACGTTACAGATTATGTTTCTTTGTGGTTTTAGTAACGAGTACTGTTCGGTAAAGCACTTCATTTCTAAGTTATTTGCCCTGGTATTTAACATAGTGTGGCTGATGTGTACTGAAAACCTTCTTACTGTTACTGTGCTGTGTATAACTATATTCAAATTACCAACATACACATCTAAAACGACTAGTTCTCTGTTCCACTCGCTTGCGTAATTTTCTAGCCCGTGCCTCTGGAATGAATTTAGAGTTATTTATTTGAAGTAATGTGTTATTGGTACTTGCAAGTTGTTGGCTGTACTGATTACAACAAGACGTCTTATTTCCTAACTAAATATCACAATGCTTACTGCGTCGACCTACTATTTCAGTTGTCAAAGCATTCATAGACTACAATACTAGGAATGTCAACGATAATCGCATATCGATATTATCGCGTTATGGAATCGTACGATATTAAATTCTGTGCGATATCCCGATAATCGCGGCAACTTGATTTCATAGTTGAATTAGGCCCCTGCTCACGTTAGCCGAGCGACCACCGACCAGCCGTCAAGAGCCTTCCTTCGATGTAGCTGCAAGAAAACTATTTGCCTCTACCCTCTCCCCCCCCCCCCCCCTTTCACCAGCCCATCTAAAACAGATCAACAATCCTGGTGCCGGACCCATTGAACATATAACGCAATGTTAAATAGTATTAGTGCTTTTTCCATAATATCGCAATATAAATTGAAAATGCAATATCGAGACGGTATTTTTTGCGCCGATATTATTGCGATAATTTTTTATTGTTGTTGCGATTATCGATATGGAATTTCATATTGTTTGACATTCCTATACAATACGAAAGTACTTCCTTTTCTAATTTATGTTGGACATGGACTAGGATACCTACAGTTTCATAGTCGGTCACGATTGTTATGACAGTATTGTGTTTTATCAACCGGATGGTTATTATTCAACGACGTACTCGAAAACTATGTCATATTACGTAGGGGGGGGGGAGGGAGGGTGATTGAACGTGGCAAGTAGGAGAGGATGAGTAATGCACACATAAAATATAAATATGTGTGGGGGACTAGACAATGTATTGGGTTCAACATTACCTAGGCAAACTACTATAGTAGTCTCCCTTTAGTTCAAATTGTATTACACAAAATATCGAAATTTTGAATGAATTTCGCACCGTTCTGTAGGAACTTCATCGCTCGTTTGAATTGTACATAAATTTGAATTAACGAGGAACTACTTTGTGGTAAAATCCTGTCTTTGCTCTGTAAACCCATGCTAGTGATGTCTATTATATGTGGTCAAGTCTACTGGTGTGCCTCAGCTTGACTTATGTTGTGTATCACGCCCATGTGCTCATGCCGCTTCCTGTCCTATGAAGCATTGCATAGACCATGCAATACTAAGCATGAGCAGTTGTACAACTTTTGGTATTGTAGAAGCTAGTGAATGGAAATGGGTAAATGGATCAAATGCCTGCTGTGTAATTCTGCAATAGGGCTTTGCACTGCCACTTTCTCCCATTCTTAGGGCCAGCGTACTACTAGCTCTACGTACCAGCAAGCATAGTCTATGTGCCTACTAAATGTTGACTTGAGCTAGTACTACGGTTGCGCTGTCAACTGCCCCCACCACAGCCTGCTGGATGGATCAATCGGCGCTAACAAGGTCTAGCTGATCTCCGAATCAAGTAGACCTTATATGCTGATTGACCCATCTAGAAGGCTTGGGTCTTAGCTTGTACTACGATGTCGCTGTCTATGACAAGCTTTGCGTGCAAAACCCAATTGGTAAGTTAACAGGTCAAATTATTGGTTTTGTTTGTATAGTGGTAACAGTCCAATAATAATATGAAAGAACAATTTCACATTGCAAGATCCTCTAAATTCTCTGGTGGAGGCTTGTTTCACGCCCAAGGAAGGTCATCGCAACTACATATTTCGACAATGTTAAAATGATAACATGATCAAAAGTATCAAAAGAAATCATGGCCAAAATAACAATGCAGAAAACTTTGGCTTGCGTGCTCAAGTAGTTCTGAAGCAGTCTTTCAGATGTTTTCATCTTAGTCCAGTGATTCGTGGCACCGACCAGTCAACCCTAATTTCAAATAGCGATCTCTGGTTGGCCGCCACCAAACTAGCTATGGTGCCAACATTGGACAGGTTGCTTCGGAGTTACTTCACTAACGGAGATTGAGTTGACGGTAAGTTGTGGTAGCATCTTGAATTGCAATGCTTGGTAGCCAGTGCTGCATATCCTGCATTGATTCAGCTACCATGGATAACAAGACGACTAGAGGTGTAGACACAGAAGCAAACCTAACTGCAATAATTGTCATCATTCGTAGATGTTTCGTTATTGTATCTGCTATCGAAATGTCCCTGACATAAATTGCCAGGAAATCTGAAGAGTTTTGTAATTATTTCTGTAAATACATACATGTATTTTTGTATTTGCTTCTCAGTTTAAAATAAAAAATTTGTCAAACATAAGAGCAGAATACACATGCACTGTATTAATTCCATGTGTACTTGTTTGCAACAGTTTCGTATGTATTGTGTACACTTGATGTTTATGCATCCACAGACTTGCTATTCATCTCCAAAATCATTTGGGTTGGTTTGTTAACTCCATAATTCTTCAATGTTTTTAACGTATCTGGCAATTCTTAATTGTAAACAATGGCAATAAATTCTAGATTTCCACCACTGTTTGTACAAACACAACACTCTTCTATCAACAGTGTTTTAAATAATGCATATGAATTTGAAAACACAATTGAGAATCATAACATCGAAGTCCACAATTTAATAAGAATGTTTGCTTTTATATATTATTTTATAGCGGCACATAACCAGTTGTAAATTTCAATATATTTTCTTACGTCTTTTGTAGTGTGACTAGATTAATTGTCTACTAAATCCATTTGTTGAAACCAATGCCTTATCAAAATTGTACTATCGGTGTGAAAACATTTTACTTTTATGCACTTGTTTCCTTCCTCATTTTGTGTCCTCTAGTATATGAATGAACAACTAATTGTGATGTATTCTTATTTCTTTGTTAGTTTTATCCAAGAAATGTCATTTAACTAAGATAGAAAATTGTGAACCATACAAAACATATTATGACACAGTACTGAAATTTGTAGGAACTAGTTGCCATAGTTGTTGTTTCATCAATACTGGATGTATATAGCAATATTTGTTTTTAATCAATTTTGAATTTTGATGTATGAAGGGGCCTGTATATATATGTACATGAGTAAAATATTTTGGCAAAGTAGGGAATAGGGTTAGGCTAAGTATTCTATGATGTCCGATTTAAAGGCAAATGTCAAAAGATTTGTACTCTTTGAATAATATTAATAATGTAGATTTTTATTTGTCTTAATTTTACATAATGTCAATAGTGCAAGTGAGCAAGCGAATCTGAAGTATGTTTTGTGAGCATCTGTTGGCATTAAATTATTTATGTACATTTCTGAACGGCTGGTATGAAAGGAGCAACTAGTTTCTTAGTTAATAAAATTTATTTGTAGAAGAGAAACATATTTTACGTTCGCTTACAGTGAGTTAAGATATTTCACTCGCTGCGGTATTTCAAAACTCTAAAGCTGTTTATATCCTAGAGAAATAATTATCGTGTTTCAGCCTTGTGGTAATTATGTATGTTTAAGTTCATTGCTGTACTGAATCAAAAATAAAGCTGTTTATGTCATGGTAAACGAATTATTTATTGCAAGACAAACACAAGAAATAGTTTAGAACTATTTCTGACTTGATACCTTTCACAATCCCATTCTTCTTACAAATAACAACAAAAATATAGTTTTTATCTAAATGAGAGAAAAATCATTCAAGTTGTTTGAACTACCTCACTTGTCGAGTGAAAGCCCGTTTGGCTGAAGCTGCAGTTTCTGCGTATTGTTTGTGTTTTTATTATTACTTATCAGATCACGAGAACCCTGCAGTAATCGACCAGGTAAGCTGTTGGGTTCCCTATCTACCCCACCTAGCACATACTTTCATACTCTGCAATTCTCAATTACATTTAATCTTACATGTTGCTATTCACCTGTTTTGCAATACTTCATATCATATATTGTGCAAACCAAAAACAGTTCTACAAACATACAACTCATATTTTTACAACTTCCCAGGTCTAGATTGGAGGGTAGTATTTATGATAGTGTTTCAATTATTTTGTTATTTTGTGTTGCTAGTTTTATATATCTGTATGAAACGAGTAAGTATTCTTAGTGGTAGTGTCACATTTTTGTACTGCAGAAAAGAAATACTAATAAGTAATAACTAAGGATCGTTTTCTTTTGCAAGGATCAAACGTGAAATAAGAATAATCCAGTGAGCCACAAACGATGCTTTAAAAAAATGTATGTATGTGTTATGGGTTTGCTTGCTGTAGACTGGAAGGTTATTTAGGGTTTGTGAGTACATAATATCATTAGCACAATTACGAAATCAGTGTCCAGCTATCAAACTGGAATCCCATAAGATCCTGGAAGTTCCTTATAAATAATGAATCAGCCCTTCTAAATAGTTCAAAAATATTAATATCAAATCTAAAAGCTTTCACAAATTATAATTGGATCTTTATCTGAATTTTAATTTTTTAGATTCACAGTGTAGTGCATAAAATAGGATAGAGTATTCTATACTTTGTATATTGGCACAGGTTTGCTAGTTAAATCTCCTTATCTGCAGACAATTAACCCATCAATGTTCATGGAAGTCGTTTTGAGGCTCTCTATACTCTATGAGCTATAGAGTTGAGATCTGGAGTAGGTAACTGAATACCGCTGAAGGAGCTTATTGTATAGTATGTGTATGTATGGTATGGTAGTTCCGTTGAAGAAGGAGCCCGCTGCTGGCTTTCAACAACAATACCTCACATGGACCTGGAAGTCCCTCAATAGACTGTGGACAGGAGTGTCAAGATGCAAAGAAAATGAGGAGATTGGGATAGGCTGACGAACCACGTCAGTACGGACATATTCAGGATCTTCATTACCTGCTAGAGGAGGCCTGTACATTACAATGAAGGCTCTAGTTTTACCAATTTAGTGACAATAAAAGCCACAAAAGTGGCGGATTTTTGTAAACTAGTTGTAGTGTTGCAATGGTGTTCCGCAGACGGAAATGTACGAATGAATAGTCTATATACTTATCTCTCTATACTGTTACTAAATGGACTATATTGTTTGTTAAATAACATAAACTGTGGAAATCAATGATGCGTTTTTCAAGTAAAAATATTTACAAAAAAAAAACACAGATCTTCATCAAAGACTTACTTGTATATAGAAATGTGCATAAGACTGTGCGGTTTTGCATGTGAGAAGACTGTGTGTTTACCACTATTGCACACTAATTGCATGAAACTGTGCGGTTTTGCATGTAAAAAGTGTGTTTACCACTACCAGTAGCAATACTTTTAACAGTTAGTTTTCAATTAATATTTGCAACAGTAAAATATTGAAAAAGCTACATCTACAGGTACATTTAATAAATTAGATATTGTTCTATTCTCTTCATTTAATTTCTTATTATGCTATAGATTCGTAGATCCTTTCCGAACTAGGCCTATTCCTCATATTATCCTTACTAAGCCTACTCACCAAAGAGATGAGAAATCGCCATTACCTATATTATTATTCATTCTTTATTGACAACATAATGGTCACAAAGACCCACATTGAGTGCATTAATAAAACCAAACACGAACAGAGTACAAATACTGCTGATAGAAGATACAGATGTACATACCACAATATTCACACAAGCATTGTGTCGTATCTCTGTAATAAATAACATATTATTTTGAGTGTCGGTTAAAAGAGAAAGAAGTTATTAGAGTTGTGTTTGTGTATAGATAGCAGATTTTAACGCATCCAGTTTCATCATATGAATAACATCCAGCTCAGCACATTTTGCAACCTAAGTGTTGTAGGTTGATTGAATTCTATTGATATATGAGGGGAGAATGTGCAGAGATCGATATGAGAAATTATTTCTCGTGCATGTCTGATACAAACTCAACTCAGTAGGTACAATAAATAATATTTCTGTACATTTTCCCATTTGATCGTTTTATTCGGACAGTTTTGTCACTTCTATAAAATGATTCCTACGACACCTCTAAAAATGGGACTGACCCCGTCTTAAACTGTAAAAATAGGAATGGGATGTATAATACTAAAGCCCTGAATCTTGCAAAATGTGTTGATATTGTTATTTATTTATTTTATTTATTTATTTATTTAATGTCTATCCTTTTCAGTTATAAAAAATGATTTACAAAGGAGGACCTTAAAATATAAAACTAATGATTATTATGATTTCGATTTCTGATGCTGTAGGGCTTTGCTATGTCAAAAAATGAAGGCTACTAATACGAAAAAAGTGTTTTGATAGTTAGCTGGATATATTATTTGAACATTGAACTGGATACTCGCCGCGCCGTAGGTGCAAACATCAGTACACCTGTAATAAATAAAGCCTACTGTTCAGGATTGAGTTGTTTAATTTTTCAAAGTAAATACCACGCATAAAGCTGGTGGGGATGGTCAAGGAATACAGGTCAATTACAATTACAATACAATACAATACAATGCAATACGATACAATACAATGCAATACAATATAATTCAATTATGATACAATTGTGTACTGGCATTGTGTTTTTTGAATAATGTATTTTACTTGAGTATCATATATTTCCGTACTGTTTTGTAGGTTTCACTATACGTTTTGTTGCTTGCTCTAGCATGAGTTAATGTATGCCGCTGCTCATAGGCGCCGACTACGGGGGGGCTTGAGGTCTAGCGCCCCCCCTGACAAATCCCAGGGGGGGCTGAGCCCCCCCTGAGATTTGAAGTTGGTACTTTTTTGTTTGAAGACAAAGTTCATTATAATAATAATAATAAAAATAAATAAAAACGATTTAGTCATCAGGTCATAATTCCCTCAATTTAAATTAAATATTTTGTTATTGTTTTTCTGAATTTAAATTTAAAAAATATTGTGACAGATATGTACTTGCTGTCCAGAACGTTCTCAGGTACCAAAATCCAAAAGCAAATTAGGTTCAAGTATTTAAAAAACTGATATTGAAGGCAAGCATTATCTTGTAGAATCCCTTACTTATTCCCAACTTCTTAAGCCCCAAAATTAATTACTAAATAATTCTCGTCGTCGTTCTAATTTTTGCTGTTGGTTTTTTGGTTTTTGCACTACAAAAACGACAGTATTTCGGTATTGCATTCAGTACGGTATTTTTTTCTGAAACGCTCAGAACGCGCTCTAAAGGCCTGATTTTTTTAAATTTTGCCTGCGGCGCTATTATTGGGGGCCTATGCCCCCCAAACCACCCGTGTTTTTTCTCCTCAATAGATAATATGAATTATAATAATATGAATATGAATTATAATAATATTAATATGAATTTTGAAATATGGTACCGGGTAACCCTAGTTTTTATGCGAGTCCTTTCTGAGCCCCCCCTGAAATGTTAACAAGTCGGCGCCTATGCCGCTGCTCTACAATAATTAGAACGTTTTTTCCAATTTCAAATACACGACTATCATTGGCGCGCTCTAGTTAACCGAAATCCCGCAGCAGAGCGCTAGCCGTTTTTAATCCTTCGTTTGTGAGATGTCCACCACGCTGTGCTAGTAGTAACAATGGTGGCATCGCCGTGTATTGGCGATTTGCTGGTGAAAGCATTCGCGGCGTCTGCAATTTTTGTTTGCCATTTGTTGTTGGAGAATCATGTGAAAGTTTAATATTACCGTACACGTTTTGTTGTGAATTACAAAGTTAGTGTTATCGTTATATTGGTGATATCGTGTTCCTCAAGAAAAAAACGGTGCTGTGTTTTAAATGCTCTATGTCAACGTCACTTTACAACAAAGGTAAGATTATCATCTCGTACCACGGCCTTTTCCACCAGGATTTTCATGGCATTTTCAAGTTTGTAGAAGGACGCAAGTGTATTTGAAGTGTGCAACAGAATTTCCATCAAGTGAAATGATAGACATTTCAGAATTTGGTCTTGTTTGTGCCTAGGTAGGCGTTTATGAATGCCACCTGGCTAGCGTATCTCGAGACTGGCTCTGCAGCCGATGCCTACATTCGGGTTGTTGACTGGGGCAGGCTAGGCCTAGCAAGTCCATGCCCGGAGGCAAACCTGTGTTGTAGTCGGCAACGATTCTTATTATACGATAATAAATCTCGCGGTGCAATATTCATGATTACACGAGTGTATTTTTATCAATGCGACGACCGTTGGTAAGCTAGGCCTAGGCCTAGACCTCCCCAGCCAGACATTCATTTTTAGCCTAGACCACAAGTCGTTTTCTTTATGTTTACATTTAACATCCGGATTGGGGGTCGCGTACCTACCGCGTGGATAATATCCGCCTTTGACAGTGAGCTGCCATTCATTTCTGACATAAAACAAACACAAATGTCTTGCGCACATGTGTATGTGGTAAAAATTACTACGTTATTATTTCAAGGGCATTAAGGGAATGTTTTAAAATCGAGCGCAATTCACAAGCTATCATTTACATTTACTAACTTGTTTCTATAAAGAGAGAAAGAGCGAGTAGTAATTGTAGAGTAAGACGAACTAGGCTGTGTTGTTGGTAGGGACCTTTAAAAATGGAAACGTTTGATAGACAAGTTAAGTAAAAAACAGGCTTGGTTCTGGCAGCATCGTCGGGAGATACCTCGAGAGTTATGTGTGTGGGCGTGGCATTTACAATGAAGTTCGTTCACACTATAATCAAACGAGACAGTCCCGTTTTGTACAAAGCCTGTCTCTTGATTTTATGACCATCCCAAAATATCGTCGATTATTTTAAACTAGAACTCCATGATCGTGTTTCATATAATAACCTGGATGCGCGGTAGGCCCTACTTGAAAGATAATCCTGCTGTAAACCTGTTAATCACAAGGTATGAGAAGACAAAGAATGGAACTAGTTCTTTTTTCATCGGTCGGAGTTTTTGATCATAGGCTCCGAGTTCAGGTTCACTAAAGCAATTTAGGTCTGATGTCATTCAAGAAAAAACCTGATTTGTTTGGGCTGGTAGGCCTACCTACTTGAAGCGAATGGAACCAGCTAAAGTAGTTTTGTACATAGGCAGCCAGACCCTAGTTTTTGAAGAGTTAAAATTAGGCTATGCATTATCATAAAATGTATTGTCCCAAATTGAAATATAAAGTCCGCTAATTGCTAACTGGACATTTAGTGGACGCCTAATAGCACTCGCCAGTCGCCACTGCAATTTTTTTATTTTTACGCTTCAAAACGAAGGCATATATCAAAAGTACCCTGCGACTTGCAGGAACAACAAACACTCGCTCCTAATTACGAAATGAAGAATTCCGGAACCGCTGTGGTTGGCTCGTCGTAATCGTAGGCCTATGTTTGAAACGCAACGCAAGTCCGACCCTTGTAGAATCAAGTGACGTGGGTTCGAATCCCACATTTAAGCCATGGCTTCTTGGTATTGACACCTTCCTTTTTGTCATTTACTCAATATCTCAAATAGATAGTGTTATCAATTGATATCGTGACATTTAACTGCATCAAAAATGCGCTTCCTGCTCCACATAGCCTTATCTAGCCCGGATTGATGTAGGCTATACATGACCACACATTACACGATTGACAGTGACTCTGAGAAACGTTAAAGATAAAGAATTTAATTGTATGTCGTACGTACACGGGTAATTGTCAAGGTGTAATTTATGTCACTATCCCCTTTAATGACCATAGCTTGTTTGGCCACACACACAAAAAAAAGAAAAAAAACCTAAAAAGTGTATTTAAGCCTACTGTATTCTAATAAACAGTTCGTCGAAAATAATTATTTTTAGGCACGAAGGAATAGTGGAAGTGGAAAATAGTAGCCTATAGGTACACGTCATATTACCAAGATTGGAATACTACGAGCAATAGATAATCCAGGATGTGTGTTTACAATCGAAATGAATAGGCCTAGAAGAAGACAGGAAAGACTTGAGAACTGTTTCAAACCAATCTCCCCGCATTGATAACGCGAGAAAAGAAAAGTAATATAAATGTATTGTTCACGCAAAGTTAACTTAAAAAGTTATGCAATATGGGGACGGCATTGTTGTAGGTAGTGATCAACCAACCCTTGGTGCAATAGTACGAACGCAGCCGTGACCGAGTGAAGATTAATGTTTTGTAGAGAGGATCACAGCTGGGTCTAAGTGATTAGATTAGACTACGTGTAACCGCGATTCCGGAAGTCACGTGACTTCTTTACCCCCCCCCCCCCACCCCCACCCCCCCTTGCCAAGTGTTTATATTGTGATAATATGCCTATCAGTATGTATCTCAGTCAGCCTTGGTCAACCAACACTTTGTTAGGCCGCAGGGCCGGGTGTTTTATACATCTATTTATTTACACGCTCGCTTGTTTGCGGTTGGTGAAAAAACCCTCACAATTTGTGAGATGCGTCGCATCGCTTGAAGAGCCGCCGCGTGATTGTTTGATTGATAATATTCCTCAGTGAATTCGCTTCGATTATCGGGCGATCAATACGGAAGGGCTCTATGTAGCAAAATATTATGATCGTTCAATTTTCGAAGCCCCGCACGTGGCTTAGCGTATAAATTAGTAGGGATTGGTCGGATTAGTGTGCACTAGTGGTGCACACAAATAATAATAATAACGCACGTGAACAATACGAAATACTGTCAAATTTTTGCTTACATTGTACACAGAACACGGATGATAACCCGGATAATACTCCAGTCAACACCCATGTACAGTGTATGTATACTAGGAAAACGCTCCGCGTTGCCAGATGAGCGATTTTTTTAAAGTAAATCAAACATATCATTTGCATATCATATTACTCTTACAACAACACAAATACCTTTATAATGTACACATGATTTTTCAAAAAGATGGTGGTTCAAGTTACAACCTTAGAATTTGTGTATATTATTTGTCTATATGTTGTTAATAACTGCACGAAATATTATTAAAATCCGTCAAGAATTAAAACCTTCAAGTTCATTTCAATGGATTTCCGCATAATTTCATTCGACCGTGGTCTACTCAATCGGCTCTAAGTCATAAACTATTAAACCTATCAGTGTATGGAAAGTTCCATAATGTATAGATACAGACTATATCTAGCATGCAATATTAATTAATCATACAATTACTCGCATTTAAACTATAATAAAAGCTTTTTTAAATTGTCGACCAAGTTTGTTGTTAACATTTGCATGTTTGCCGTGAAAGTCATAAAACAAAACACGTCATTGTAGCAATTCTATGATAGCTATCAAAATTCCAAATACACAGTGAAAAAGGTCTGACTGCGTAAGCCATTTCGGCAGCATACTATGTGCATCTAACTTTAATGGTCCGCAAATGCGAATCATATCGGTGGAACACTGTAAAAATGAAGACAATGATAGCTGTAAATAAACAATATTTTTTTACAACACGGCGGTTAAAGCTACAATTTTGAAACTATTGTCGAGTGTTAACACTATTGATGCGGACCTACATGCGAAACATCATTTATATCCGTGTGTAAGTTTTAATTAAATAAATTAAAAAACCTGTTTTTCAGTAACTCATTTTTTGTAGGTTGGCATCTTACGTCATTGTTGCCTTTTTAAGACAGCTATCGAGATTCCAAATAATACCGAGAAAGGTATGATTGCGTACGCTTTTTTTGTGTTTACTTTGTGAATCTAACTGCAAAGATCCGCAAATGCGAATGATATCGGTGGAACACTGTAAAAATGAAAAAATTATTACCGTAAATAAACAATATTTTTTTATAACATGGCGGATGAACTTACAATTTTGAAACTATTGTCAAGTGTTGGTATTGTTGATAATAATCTACAAGTGAAACATTATTAAAATCCGTTCGTAAGTTTTCATTTAATTAAATAAATAAACAAATTTTATTTTTCAGTAATTAATTGTTAGTAGGTTGGCATCTTGACGAATTTTGCTGGTTATGTTAACAGCATCGAGTTTAGTGGTCACGAACGTTGCCCGAAAATTTCAGCCAAATACGTCAAGCCGTTTGACCTGTGCGCGACGAACAAAATTTAGCGCACATACAGACATACATACATACAGACATACATACAGACACACAGACAAAGCGCCGATCGAGTTGTATGGAGAGATTCACTCCGCTTCGCTACGCTCATCTAACTATACTTGAATGTGCTCATTTTGCAGTAAGTGACTTTCTGTAAGAGTCTGGGGTGACCAGGGGTCGGGAAGAACACGTCCTTACTCTCTAAGTACTCTTCTGCAATCACCCTATTGCTATTAGATATAATGTTTGTCTCAATCTACGAATCAATAGACATCAATGTAAGTTGATAAGAAATAACGATCAATAACGTATATCGGATAAAATATTACTGCAAAAGAGTTGTTAAAATAAATTATACTTGTTCTCACCTATTCAACCGTGGTTTACGTACGTCGTACATGATAAACAAACGTGGATGTGCGAATCGTACGCGCAACGTTTCAAATAGATGATTCTCAGAATAGGTTCCTTTTTCACTGTTGTGCATTTTTGTCATTGAAGATCTAGAGGGCCGTGATTTGTCTTATCTATGGGTCCCAGATCAATTCTGAAAAGGGTCTATTGAGGTCGTCATGTAGGTTTACGCTACTCGTTGTCGTCTCTCTGCCGGACTTTGTTTGTACCGGAAGCGAGCGTTTTGCTCGAACAAAGATCGTAGTTGTTTTTTAATTTCTTTGATAAATATATCGGTTTTATAGGGTGTGACCGACCGCGTTGCGTTTGAACCAGGCTGACAAGTTGAAAGGGTGGGGCAGCGGGCGGATGCCCGAGCCCACTTTGGAGGGTTTCTTTGCTGCTCGCCTGCCTGCGGCGTGTGTGTCGGAATCAGGGGGCCGAGTGGTAAATTATCTACCCCCCCCACCCCCCCCCCCTTCTCGAGTAACTTGAGAAGTTTACTGTTTAGTTGGCACTTACGGCAGTTGGAGTATTCCCTCTCGTGTCCTCGTGGATCAACATACTCAGGACGAGCCTTGCTAATTATTTGTACGTATACGTGGAGTAGCCAGCAGTACGCGTGATTTTTGTGTGTAGATAGGATTTAAAAAAAAAAGATTTGGATATGATTTAAATGATTGAATTTACATCAACATAGACGTCTTCCCGTGCTGCCGAGTTTTGTCGTGATTAAAATGTGGACATTCATATAATGGAAAGGTAAGGTTGAAGAAGTTTTGTTAGGGATCATTCCCCCGTTTTCTAATCTTCGGGAAAAAAGTACACAACACAAAATGTACAATTTCGTTTCGATTCCAATCATAAAATACTGCTCGGGGCTTCCAGGCCAGACATACTCATGACGATGTAGTGCGGAGTTGTTGGAGGCTTTCCTAATAAAAAGAAAGAAATAGGAGATTGTATAGTCTAGAGCTTCATCGTAAAATTTGTCCATTACATTTGGCCCGAAACGTTTTATATAGTTCTATAGAAATGTAATGACATCTCCACTCCTCGCTTCTATCAAAATAAGATACAGAGAATGCCCCCCCCCACCCCCACCCCCGCAATATGTCAAGATTGAATAACAGACACTGCGACGCAAGTGTAAAGAAAGGCGATAAAGGGTAAGAGTAGAGGTGTGAATCCGGACCTCGACACTATAATGAACGGTTGGTTGTAGCTTCGATTCCCGCCAGTCCTACCCCACTTTGAGTCGGGACGAGAGGGAGGAGATAATGGGTGGGCCGGAGTGGTTTTGCAGTGCTCAACTAAAAGCCAACTTGTAGAGAGAGGGAGACGGAGGTTGCAAACTTTGTCTCTGTGAGAAAAACAAATGAGAAGAGATTTTCCGACGCGGTACCTAACGGATTCGACGAGCAAGGTTCCAGCGATCTGTTGATCTTCTCTCCTCTCCGTTTGCCCCCCGGGGTAGCTCTGCCTGTCGTAACTGGCGACAAAGAAAGTCTGCCGAAGCTTCCTCGCATGGCTTTTTTTTAAAAACATTTTTTGCGAAAAAAAACTGATTTGGCGGCTTTAGAATAGGTTACGATCTACGAACGAAGGTGTAACACACATTGTTGCGAAACTTGAAAAATCTTCTACAATCCAGGGGGGGGGGGGGGGCACCCCCTTTCTCCCCCTCGCTACGTCCATGGTTTTAGTAAAGATCGTACGTAGGCCTACCTGCATGTGAAATATTCTCTACTCGAACATAGTATGTTAGTGTACATGGAACAGCTCGAGATTTGTGTTGGTTTCCCGTTGAAATGCCCCTTTCAGGGTGTGTTCTTTGAAACGATCTGAGCAACCAGAGTGCTCTATACTCGATCTCTTATTTGATCAGAGCACGCTCTGCATCGTTCTTGTAATCCCGAGTGGAGCGCTCAGAGCGCGCTCCACATACTCGGATCTGGGGATGAGATTTCACAGATGCATAACCTTCTTGATTCACTTTTTGTGCAATGTGCATGCTTGATACTTCTTTTACTATTTTTTATAAATGTAAATATCGTGGATATGTGGGTGCCCACATGCTGGGCCAACATGCAGTAAAAAGTAAGTGATTAATACAAATTTAGTCATAGTTTAAAACATTCATTAATGATTTTGGCGGGAAGGCCTATGTTTTGAACTTTTGAGGTTAGGAGGCCCAGGCATGGCTAGCCTAGGCCATAGCTAATGCCAGTAGAAGAAGCTATTATGTCTTGATATTAAATGTTTACCACCCTTTATTTAGCTATCCTAGGGCAGACACCGCTTGATGATTGAGAAACTTTAGATAAAGTGGTCGGATCAAGTTCTAAATAAAGTTATTTTTCATCTCTAGATGTTCCTAACCAAACACACAAGCGGTGTGTTCATTCCAACGTTCTTTTATCATTGCAATGCTCTGACAATTCGGTCACGTGACCGAGCACGCTCCACTCGATCAACAGATCGTTTCAAAGAACACACCCTTAGAGGTTGAGCGCACGACAGACGATACCTTTGCGAAACCACGACCGACCGAGTACAATAAACGCTCCTCGCGGGATCGAAAGTCTCTGACCTTGAACTTGGGGCGCTGTGTTCGCGGACGTGCGTGATCGGAGGAGAAATCTACGCATGCATCCTACTCGTTCTCCTCTACATATATGGCTCGCGAGCCAACAGACGTATACACGTATGCGGCGGCATTCTGCATTTATCGGTAGTTGTTGTTGTACTAATGGCTAAAACGGCGAGCGAGGTGATTTAATCACGGTCAGTAGCACAGTTTTCTTTCAGCTCTGTTTCTCGTCGGACAAGTTCAAGTAGGTGTGTGTGTGTGTACATGTGATCGCGGAACGGCAAATTTCATTCTGTTCATTGTATTGTATTGTATTGTATTGTATTGGCGCGATAGATTGGTCGCGTTTATTGGATCTTGGTTGGAGTCCCGGCGGCGTCGATCCATGGACATCTCGAAACATTTACTTGCAACCCCACATTGTAAAATAAAAGTTGCGTTGATGTAAGGAAATCTCGTTCCTACGACTTTAAAATTGCGAATTACGTTCATTTTTTAATGTTTTAAACAAAACTCCCTTAAAATACCACGTGTGCGGGGACGTATTCATTCAAATTTAACTTCAGTTATAAACAATGGTTTTAGTTAAGTAATATATTTTTTATTATACGTTGGTTATAAAATCTAGCTGATCATGACAAACATGTGTGATCTTATCCGAAGGCAATCAGTTTTGCACCTTTTTTGAAGATTATAATGTATGTAAAACTTCATAGTAATAGTCTCCCATGATTTCATCATTTTGATTGTCAATATGTCGTAGTTGCATGCTGTTTTATTTGATACTTAATCAGTGTTATTATTTCATTGGATAATGTGCAGTACAGTTGTATTTACTGTCCTGCTTTGGAAATCAGTTTTACAACTGCATAGTGCATAGGATAGACACGAATGAAAAAAACGGAGGGAACTGGTAAACCCTTCTCAATTTTCTGAAGGAACCGTTCCGGAGGGAGACGGGAATCGTACCTGCGACCTCTACCATCAGAGTACCTCGAGCTCGCGCTGTAGGGCCTACCACTTTAATCTGCACATCTCCAGCCGCGCGTTCGTTACCTCGACTCTTAATTTAGCGCTTATCTGCGACGCCGAGATCTCCGCGTTGATCGTTATCTGTCACTTTATATTCGGCGCTCGCTCTTTGTTTGTTGCTCTCTCCGGCTCTCTGAATATACGGGTCGGTACTCGGTACACCAGCCAACGCCTGGCCGAGTAGGTGATTGACGTAACCCGTTCTACTTCCACGTTTGCACTGAAAATTTATGTAAAACACTCGGTAAAACAGTTTTTATCGAGTCGCTATATTGCCTAAACACGAAATATGAAAATTCATAAATTTTTAAGTTTTGCTGAAATGGTTATTCCGGCTGATGAAAATGTGTTGCATGCGCCTTGGTGAGCTCTTCCAGTCATAATAAAACACATAAATATGAACACTTAAAAAACGTCGTCAAGTGCAAACTAAGTATTTTAGGGTATTTGGGTAGTTAGTTGGAATGGAATGTGTCCGAGGGTTATTAGTAAGGATTAATCCCAGCATTCGTCTTTACGACCGAGGAAAACCTCGGGAAAACTTTTTAATCAGGATAACCGGTAGTAGGAATCGAACCGTCTACCTCCCGAATCAGAGCCTCACGAGCTACGCCACCTCTATCGGTTGACATCGAATGCACAACAGTCTGCCGAGAACGGTGAAGTCAAACTGACCTCTCGATTATCCTCTGTGCGCAGCACAAACACGAGAACGCGACCAATACAAGAAAGTTTTGTTTTGAACGAACGAACGGACTTGCTGTGCGTGCGCGCCTCATGCGCTGCTTTTTGATTGGTCGGTAGCGTTTTTTGTAAATTGCCTTCCTCTATATTATACCGCATGCCGTGGCACGTATCATGCGGCTATATGCGTCTATATTTAGACACCTAGTTTTGATGTCCCGACGGACGGGGTTGGTTGGCTAGTTCATGTGATCGTTGACGCTGACGTTGTTAACCCTTTCGCGTCTAATTAGACGTAGTGCGTGGTACACATAATATTCCCGTATAGCTCATACATCGTTTAGTGAGAGTATAGTGGCCGTCTACTAAACCGCGGTACATGCGTTCCACGTTCGAATCCTGCCGCTTGGACATGAATGTCATATACCTGGCGGTTTTCATCCTCATATCATCCACTCGTTACCGATAGCGGGGTCAGCGGTAAGGCGCGACACTCGTAATTCTGGAGGTCGCCGGTTCGATTCCGGCCACCAGTAATTCTGACCGAAGGTTTTTCCGAGGTAGTAAAGGCCCCTCCAATGTCCTGTATACTTGGCTGTCAAATTCGCCGCGGCATTTAACCCACTACCAGCATGGTATTCTCTTAGGAATCTGCCCTGATAACGCCTGCCAACAGACGTGCTGATATAGTAGCACTTAACAATACTGGATGCCATAGGCGCCGACTTGTTAACATTTCAGGGGGGGCTCAGAAAGGACTCGCATAAAAACTAGGGTTACCATATTTCAAAATTCATATTAATATTATTATAATTCATATTCATATTATAATTCATATTATCTATCGAGGAGAAAAAACACGGGTGGTTTGGGGGGCATACGCCCCCAATAATAGCGCCGCAGGCAAAATTTAAAAAAATCAGGCCTTTAGAGCGCGTTCTGAGCGTTTCAGAAAAAAATACCGTACTGAATGCAATACCGAAATACTGTCATTTTTGTAGTGCAAAAACCAAAAAACCACCAGCAAAAATTAGAACGATGACGAGAATTATTTAGTCATTAATTTTGGGGCTTAGGAAGTTGGGAGTAAGTAATTGGGACTCTACAAGATAATGCTTGCCTTCAATATCAGTTTTTTAAATACTAGAACCTAATTTGCTTTTGGATTTTGATACCTGAGAACGTTCTGGACTGCAAGTATCTGATATTTCAAGCTAGAAATCACAATATTTTTTAAATTTAAATTCAGAAAACAATAACAAAAAATTTAATTTAAATTGAGGGAATTATGACCTGATGACTAAATCGTTTTTATTTATTTTTATTATTGTTATAATGAACTTTTTCTTCAAACAAAAAAGTAAAAACTTCAAATCTCAGGGGGGGCTCAGCCCCCCCTGGGATTTGTCAGGGGGGGCGCTAGACCTCAAGCCCCCCCGTAGTCGGCGCCTATGCTGGATGCAGAGAACGAGATACAACTAGATTTAGGTTCATTACTGTCTGTCACACTATTACAATGACGACACCACCTTGCTAGATGGTCGTGGTTACCATAGTGTGCCCTTTAAACGTTGCCCCCGACCTGGTATATAGGCAACCACGCGTGGCATCCTCGCTTTTCGTGTCTTTGGAATGGAATATTTGCAGCAGAGAGCCCTAATAAATATGTATGACTGACTGATATTATTTTTACTTTGGGCGCGTTTGGGGCGACCGGAGACGCGCGAGAGCCGCTGGCATAGCGTGAAAAAGAAAAATCAATACGCGGCCTATGTGAGCGCGGCCAAAAACACTAAAACCGAGCACGGAATGCCGATCTTTCATTGGCTTATTAGAGTAGAGTAGGCAGCCACACTACACTACACTACACTACACTACACTACTACCGTATGCGCGGCTTGCGGTCAGGCAATTCATAGATTGCTGTGTATGTATATCTAAAATGGGAGTGATATTTTTCACTACCCCGTTCGTGACTGATCATGTAGCAGCCCCGTTCTACGTTAAAACACCACTGGCGTGTCTATAATGTTTTTCAATGTCACTTTCTGGTACGATATGCGATACATGCCCATGGTCGAGTTCAATTTCAAGAGCCAACCATAAACAAAGTGGTAGCGTGAAGTTGCATTTTTAACTTTGGGTAAATTATTTAATGAAGTTAAGAGTTAAGAGCGTTTGACACGAATAGCTCGTGAAACACGTGAGAATATAAGGTGTTTGTTCGTATCTTCAAATGAGATACAATATCGAAATGTTGGAATGATGTGGGGCTAGGTAGTTTAAAAAAAGTGATGCAATATTGATAGAGTTTAGATGTACCTACATAATATACAGTTTCAATAAAAGCTTAATCCCCGCATAATTCCAAAATTTCGATATTTAATGTCATTTTAGAGATGACTTCAAACTTTTCAAGTAAAGTGTCGAACTAAGAATCTATTTTTAACTGAAATATCTTTAAAAAACTAAGATGATTCACATGATAGTTTTCAATCGTTCACAAATCGGCCGTATCGCATGAATTTGAGAGAATGTGCTATATTAGATCGTGTACATTAAGTGCATAACGGCTCAGTGGCGTTTGCGCTGCAAAGAATTGTAAACCTGTGCAATATGCAGTTTTCAGCAGGAATTCATATATATACGAAAATGGTTATTTTCATTTTCATCCCCCTCCCCTGTTACGAAAGTAACCCGCGTGGTTACTGCAGCACCAACCAGCCAGAATTGCCAAGTCAGCGCAACATCACGATGTCAACTTCTTTGCTGACGACTCGGGGCATGAATGCACGCACACACACGCATAAGACTTCTCTAAACGATTGAACACAGTTGCCAAATCTCTCCGCGTGGCTCAGTTTTATGTTTTTCTCGTCTTTTCACTCCGTTGTAGTAACCCGAGTTTTATTTCCATTTTCCCCGTACGTACGCAATATATTGTTCCAGAGAAGTGTGGGGAAATAGAAAGCATGGGCAGGCTTACATTAAAGCTCGGTTTACATAGCTTGCTAAGGCTTCCGAGGATTAAGTCGGAAGGAAGGTATGTAGCGATGCAAGCGTTTGTACGTGGTTATAGGATCAAGTACTTGAATTACTCGTCGCTATTTCTCGGTAAATATGACAAGCGATGGGCGTAGAGAATGCATTCACTCATTTTAATTAATCGCATAGTGGAACTAAGCATTTAAAATAGTAAAATCTTGGTCTGCACTCGCGAGATAAGACCCTTACCTTCAACCCTTCGTGTTCCCTAGCAGTAGCTCTGGTATAAATGGAGACCTCTTGTATGTCAACAACTAGGGACGTGCATAAACTTAAACAAGTGGGCTATGGAATGTGGATGCTGCTTATATAACGCTCTCCCTCTTGCAAGATTACCCCTAAAAACGCAAAGTACATTTCTTCGAAATATCTCAAGAACGCTATTCACTCATCGCAAAAGAGAGACCGTGCTCGGTGTGAGTCCTTTTAAAAAATGAATGAAATGCTTTGGAAATGTTCTTTCGCGTTCTTACAAATTCACATTCAGCTATGTTCTCAGTTTCTCGATGTAATATATCTAGCTTTCTTTTGATATCTCATGAAGATAGGTAAATTCTATTGGTTTTAAGATTGTAAGTATCACGGTAAAATTGTTGACTTGGAAAGTTCTGCAAACTTACAAACGGTACTTACAAAAAAAAAGTCGATTGTGATAGGTATCGATTGTCGATGATCGAAACTATTGGTCACGGGTCGAACTATATAGGTAGAGCATCCCGCCATGCATATATATCTACTTCACCCTGACCTACCGTATTGATTCACTCTCAGTGTCTTCGTTGGAGCGAACAGCATCATGGGTGCCGGCCGGCTGGGGTTCTCCTCTCTCCATCCACAGTCATCCTGGTTGGTTGGATCTCCTCGCGCAAGCCACGTGCAGTCGTGCGTGCACGCCTCGTGCCTGCATGGTGTCAGCACGCGACAAGTGTTACAAAAAAAAAACACATGTTTCTGCACTGTCTCAAAAAAAAAAATTGATCAATATCACGACAAGAGTATAGTTTGAAAATCATAACTACATTGTCTACCCTTACCTATTTATTATGATTGAGAATAAAAATTACAACGTTGGAAAGCCCCTCTCTTTTTAAGCTTTTTGTTTGTTTAAAAAGATAATTTCTCAACAGACACCGTTTCTGAGTAAACATAATGTAAAATGGCTGTAGCTTATGTCAAAAACGTTCAAATGTGAAAGTAAGTGTGAAAACGCTTCGTATAGCTTGAGATCACCCTTGTCCGTGGTTGGTAGCCGGGAAGTGGGTCTATGTATATGGGGTGTCTGTACCCAGGTGTGGGTAAACTGTTAGAACCCATGGAGCGCATAAATACAGAGTGTTGCATTGCCCCGTTTACATGGAGGATTGCGGCTATACGTGCCTTAAACACTATTACATACCTATGACGACACTACCTATACGTCACGTCACTACTACAGAATCAATGACGTCACCACGTCGCCAGATACGTCGAGGCAACTATATAAGTAGCCTCGTATGTTCACTATACGGGAATCCGGCCGGTGGTTGGCCCAGTCCCACATTGCACCGTCTGGTGGTTGAATCTCTCGCGATCAATTGAGTACTGTGGGCTAATCAATGACGTCACCACGTCGCCAGATACGTCGAGGCAACTATATAAGTAGCCTCGTATGTTCACTGTACGGGAATCCGGCCGGTGGTTGGCCCAGTCTCACATTGCACCGTCTGGTGGTTGAATCTCTCGCGATCAATTGAGTACTGTGGGCTAATCAATGACGTCACCACGTCGCCAGATACCTCGAGGCAACTATATAAGTAGCCTCGGATGTTCACTGTACGGGAATCCGGCCGGTGGTTGGCCCAGTCCCACATTGCACCGTCTGCTGGTTGAATCTCTCGCGATCAATTGAGTACTGTGGGCTAATCAATGACGTCACCACGTCGCCAGATACCTCGAGGCAACTATATAAGTAGCCTCGGATGTTCACTGTACGGGAATCCGGCCGGTGGTTGGCCCAGTCCCACATTGCACCGTCTGCTGGTTGAATCTCTCGCGATCAATTGAGTACTGTGGGCTAATCAATGACGTCACCACGTCGCCAGATACCTCGAGGCAACTATATAAGTAGCCTCGGATGTTCACTATACGGGAATCCGGCCGGTGGTTGGCCCAGTCCCACATTGCACCGTCTGCTGGTTGAATCTCCGCGATCAATTGAGTACTGTGCACTTGTCTGTTCTCTGGCTCTGCTCCCAATACGGTGCCAAAGTCCTTGTTTAATGGGTTTTACGCCCCTACCCCGTAACCCGCCTCCATACACTAGACTCCATAAGGGTGGAGAAATACCCGTGAAAAAGATACAGCCCGTTCGTTGTGTTTTCAGGGATTTATAGGAATTTGCGTTTTTTGAAAATTATCATAATACAGTATGTAAATTCTTCAAAAACCTCGACATTTCTGCTTATACGTCCGTCGTGTGTCATTACACTATTTAAAAAAATATTTCCAGCTATTCGAATATTTTTTTACTGTGTCCCTCGCTTTGTCCGTTGAGGTGATGGGGTTCTGGTTGAAATCCGCTCTTGATGTTTTGTTTGTATTTGGGGGTCGAGGGGGGGGAGGGGCCTATGTACTGGTGACATTAAATAGCTATGTTAATTCTGTATGCGTGTGTATTGCATTTAGATGGATAGATTGTTGGATGTTTAATTGCATTTATTATTTACTGTATATTCATAGTGTTTTTGACATGTTATCCTCTTCTTTTATGTGTACATGTGGTAAAGAAAGTGGTTATAATCAATGCAGATAACTCATGGCAATGTTTTCTTTCTTTCTAGGTAAGTCGACTGTTGATCTGGGACTCGAACCACGACACCGTGGAGATCACGGTAACGTGGGGCTACACACACGCCTTTATAATGATTACGATAGCGAGGGCTGTCTGGTGACAGGTCCGAAATGAATAGTTCATTACGTGAAGAATTTCTCACTGTAGGTACTCTCGGATGCACAAGACATTAATTTTCCCGTGTGTTTGTTTTCATTTTCTTCGGAAAACAAACTCGTCGTTGGGGGGTGCGCAACCGTTAAATTAAACATGCTTTTTGAGTCTCTCTCTCTTGTATGCACGTTATTTTCGGTTGTTTATTTGTTCTTCGCCGTTTTCCCTTCGTCGGTGTCTGGCGGTACTTCTGGATACTGTAATATGTAGCATCCGCGAACATGAAGGAGATAAAATGGTAATCTCGCGGAATATTAACGCTATATAGTACAGAACATGCCCGTTACACACGTATATATAGTCCGAGCTAGCTAAGCACGACACCTTGGGGTTCGACCGTCCGAAATATGAATATATAGGAATACGTGTGTTTATTAAATAGTTAATTAAATCAAGTTCTGTAGGTAGATGATGTGATTTATCCCGATTTTCCGCTCGACTTTTTTGAAACGGGCCTCTTTCGGCAAACATTTAAAATGTAGAGTACAGATATTTTTAATTTGACATAGTTTGAAGCTCCCCTCCCCCCCCCCCCCCCCCCCACCCCCTTCCCCTCCTAGTTATGTGATCGCCACCCAGCATAATAAATATGACTGATTATAAATAATATTATTCATATATGATTTTGTCAGGTTGTCATGGTGGAAAGGGGGGAGGGGGGGGGGGGGGGTTCACAGCGATGGAGGGGAGGGGAACGTCAGACTAAGAAAATCTCTAGCCTAACATATCTTTTTTTCTTGTGGCAACCTTTTCATAAAGGTAGATACTTCAATAAAGTACTATCATCATAATTGATCCACTTTGGTGTAATTGCAAGCAGCAGCCTTCGTCCTCCCCATAATCGTGGCCGCACCCTCCCATATTTCCGATCACGATGTAATTCCTGTTAATCCATCGGGAAATGACGCGGAATCACGACAACATTGTGGCTGCTGCGATTAACTCGTGTGTCGTCGCGGTTTCATCTGTACCTCCGGGCCACAAGTGATTTCCCCGCCCCCGGTTTAGCAGGCAGACTGGTGCAAACTTCCTCTTCCCATGCATAACTCGCCCGCGTTCTAGAATGGGAGCAAGCGTTAGAAATTTAATTATAATGTCTTGCGAAGAAGACACATTGTTTGGGATATAGTTGAAAGTTAACGACGGCAAGTATGCAAAACGTTGGCTAGCTATGCTCATTGTAAGTTGTGTTAGAATTACAATCTTGCCGCGAATGTCATATTGTACCAAAACCCAACTAAGGACTTCCATCAGTTGTAGGCCTACCCGTGTCAGGCTTCTAAAGGGATAGTGAAGGATGCTAGTGGTTAAATTAAATATACCGTTGAGTGTGAGCTGGCCTTTTGTTATGTTATTGAAGATTCAGAATTGAAAAGAGCAAAAAAAAAACGAAGTAGTGTGGAGTAAAAAGAGAGTTCTGATATGCAATCAATTTCTTACACGTAAGCCTGCAACAATTATTTTGAAAGGATCTCTTCAAAAAAAAAAAAAAAAAAATTAAATCGTAGATACATATAAAATTAGCAATCCCTAATGCAGGATTTTAAATAATTTAAGTGTCAAGAACTGAATTGCCAAGGGAGAAAATAGTAATCTGTACGCTTGATAGTGCAATATTAATTTTCCACGACTCAATAAATGTATAATACATTCTTAGTCTGAGTGGGGAACCATGTTTCCAATGCGAAGCTGCAAGCTGAAATTAGATAACTTTAGGAAGAATGATATGCATGGACGTTTTGTAATTTATAGTGAATATTTTAAAATTATTTTAAATCTATTTGACATTCTAGATTGTATTTTGTTTAAATTCCAAAAACATGATTTGTAGGAAATAAAATTTAAAAAACTGAACGCCTGGTAGAGCGCACACATTTATTTTGCATGATAATAACGTAATGCATTTCAAACCTGAGTGGGGAACCATGTTCACCTAACCTCAATCTAAAATGAGATAAATTTAGCATTAATTCGCAGGTTTTTGTGTAGTAACTATTTTAATTGACAGCGGACCACGTTGCCCATAGATACCAACACAGATAGATGGGGTATCTGGGGTATCTATCATTGATATAGTGTTGAATTATACACGACAGTCGGCCTTTAGTTGTCTCGTCTCTTGCTGCTGCTGCTTCCAACTTGGCTCCCTCCCTCCATGTGACAAACAAATCAAACAACTCGCACAAAGTGATTTCAACTAACTCTTGTCTCTCGAACATCGTCGTCCGTCGAGATAGATCGAACTCCTCCGCCGCGACTATCGATCGATCGATTCTCAGCGAACAACACTACTTTCCGAATCCGACAGTTGTTGTGACAAGGTCTTCGACGTGAGTTATGAGTTGCCGCACGTTGCACTCACTCGACAGTGAAGGGCATCGCCGTGGAGAAAAACACACTGTTTTATCGACTTTATAATTTATATATATATATATATATATATTCATGTAAGTATATCAGTGTTGGCGTTGTTGCTATTTTAAGACTCGCCGAGTTTTTACAACTCTAGCATCGTCGTTATAGGAATGCACGCACGTAAATCTCTTGTGATTGGTGTAAGGGGGGGGGGGGGGGGGGAGGGGGGGTAACGCCATTCAATTTGTCACGTGGTTGATCGTATTCAGTGTTTTTTAAGCGAGCCGATTGTGATACAAATCAGGGCTATGCAAATACTCGTTTTCTTCATGTACGGAATGCCGCGGAAATAATTTTATATGAAGAAGAGTATAATGGACAAAGTAATCAACGTGTAAATCGCATAGAACGATATGAAGTGCATGACGAGCCGCGTTAGGCTTGAGGGAGATTGTATTCGTATAATGCGCGTGGCGGCCATACTTGGCGCCAAACCGCATCTTTGTTTACTTTCGATTGGAAATTCATTGCTGCAATCTTTCAGGCTGAGTTTTTGGCCGAAGTTCAACAACTGTTCTGCAACTAAACTAACATTAGTTCGCTATTAGCCTATACTAAAGCTGAAAACCGACATAAAGAAACTCTTGTCTCGTCGACTCTCTTATGTGGTTTACAATGGGGATGGCACACTCAACTCACACATAATAATTTTCGTAAACTTGGTCGAGACACACACTCGTGTTAAAACTCTGCCAGATCAAAGTCAACGCACATTTTATACTCTATAGAGTCTATAGTATAGCCATAGTGACGTCACGGGAAAACTCCCTCTATAGGTGTAACTACTGACTACCCTAGGTACTGTTTTAGCATGGAAATAATGAAAATTTAATTTGGAGTATGTTCGACACAAATAGCTTGAAAAGTGTGATAATTTAAGGGGTTTTGTCCGTATGTGTTAAAATGTTTGTATGCGCGGGGCTTGATATTCTTAAAAAAAACTACGTATAATTGATTGTGTTTGATTAAAATGAGACAATTTCAGAAATAGGCCTATCTCAAATCGTCTTCATATGATATAAAACGATTAAAAAAACATATACATAATAATCTGTAGACTTCGGTTGTGTCTAGCCCCGCATAATCCTGAATTGGACATGGTTTAAATGCCATTTAAAAGATCCAACGAAAGACACGGAACGTGCACGCGTTTCGTGTAATATTTGTTTCTAGTAAACCGCCATTCACAAGTAAGTGCCATTCACAGTCAGTTGCAAGGCTTATGGAACTAAGGTGTAAGACGTAAGAAGTTCAATTCTTCTTGCTCCATAAACGTTACAACTCTACAAGCCTTTTCAACTGATTTTTGAATGCAGTCGGCGGCGGCTGGAATCTCTCACCTTTCCGTGACCTTGAACATGTCCACCATAGGTGTGCGGGAATCCTCCGGCCAGCGACTCGGTTCGATAAGACGGTGAGTTGAGTGACGTGTTTGACGCGTTGAGTGAATGGATGTCATTGGGTCAACCAGTCGATGGATCAATCCGGTGCATGCGGTCGCCTCGAGGGGTACACGGAATAACGCCCACAAGGAATAAGGCCCACATGGAACAAGGCCCACATGGAATAACGCCCACATGGAACAAGGCCCACATTTTACGAACCCGAAGCTTCCCGAGCGATGCTGCGTTGCCAAATGTTTAATATTGGTTTTGATAGTCGTTACTCACACCTAATTTGCATACCTGATTTGCATAATCAAGGTCAACGGCAATGCAACCTTCGGGATCGTAAAATGTGGGCCTTGTTCCATGTGGGCGTTATTCCATGTGGGCCGTGTTCCATGTGGGCGTTATTCCATGTGGGCCTTGTTCCATGTGGGCCTTGTTCCATGTGGGCGTTATTCCGGTAGCTTGCATGGCCGCCTGGCTCGCGCTCGTAGACAGTTTCCTAAGTCTGCGATAGAGTGCGTTACTCGCGCCAACACGGGCGAATCTGGCGGCCGTTAAGTTACTTACCCGTTTGAAGCCAATGGCGGTACGCGCGAAGAGAATGGCTATCTTAACGGCTTACCTACGAATAATAGTAATAATAATAATAACAACAATTATTATTATTATGAAGAATGAATATACTTCAAGGAATTCTCCATCCTGCCGGTGGTGTTGGTGGTTGTCCAGCCATACGAAGATCGAATGCTAAGATGGGTTCAACAAAGTGGCCACGACATCTTAATTTTGTTTAGATGTTTGTTGAATAATGTATTCATTTCATATAATAGATAGGCGCTAATTGTGCGTTGTTTTAAGGTTTCAAGTGGATTAAGTAAGGTAAGCGCATAGAAATACTCGACATTTATGTCCGTACTACATGATCGCACCAGGTATGACCGAGTTTGTATGTGTTACAACAAAAAATGTATAATAATAACTAGGAAAACGCCACATGAGAACCGCGTTATCAGATGAGCGAATAATATTTTTGACAGGATTGCGGCGTGAGTTAAAAACTTACAACTTATGTGAAGTGTGTTCGGATATGTTGTAAATATTTTCATGACATATTATTTAAATCCGTCAAGAAGATATTATAAAAAAAAAAAAACTTAATATAAAACCATTAATGGTTTTTCGTGAAACAGTCGTCTACTAATTAGGCTGTACATCATAAACTCTTTAACATATCTGTGTATACAATATTGAGTTAGATAATGGTTATATGTAGAGAGTATTTTATTATTTTATAGAGAAACGCATGTTAACCATAATAAAAGAGTTTTAAATGTTGTAAATAAGTAGTTTCTTGCAATGTACACGAAAAACATCAAACATATCACACAATTAATGCCATTCTATGAAAGTTCAATCCAAAGGCACCATTAACAGAGGCAGTGGCGTAACTACCGCCCGGCACACCCGGGCAAAGCCCGGAAACCCCCACTTCGAGGGGGGCCCTCAGGGGCCTCGGAGATTTTCCCTGAGTTATTAATCTAACTCAAAATTTTATATTTCCTCTAATTTCGCAAAATAATTGTGACACAATATTAAGATGGAAACTGTTCAATATTCATTTATTTATCGTTATTGACAACAGGTCACAAGACCCACAAGTGCAATATAATAAAGTTGTATACAAGGACAAGTACAATTACAAACAAATACAAAGACAAGTACTGGCAATAAAGGAAATAAAATACAGACGTACACTTCATAATATTCACACAGGCGTTCATGTGTATGTCGATAACAGTTAAAAATAAGTTTTAGTGAAGGATGAAAGAGAAAGAATTACAAAGGAACAGTACTTTTAGCGGTGTTTAGATATAGCCGATTTGAATGCGTCCAGTTTCACTGGCATTAGCAAAAGGGTGTGGAGAGGGGGGGGGGGGTGTAATGTGCTTATTTATTTATTTTACAGCAATCCTTTTCAGTTGTGAAACTGATTTACAAAAAGTACAATGTTCTTTACTGACTGCCTACTTAGCCGGTACGCTCTTAGGTGACGCCGTGGTGGTTTCTTTTGTTACTTCCGTCTCGATTAGCCCTATCGAAAAATATGAGACGTTAAGGCCAATTTATCAATCGATCTATTGTTACTGCACTTATTCGAACTTTACACGAACGACCACACACTCAATTCTGATATAAAAATTGGCTCATTCTGTCACTTTTCCCAATATGCGTACTACCCCGATACTTTATGCTATTGCCTATGGGTGGACAGGGTAGGGATGCCGGGGGTAGATAAGACACAAGGTAGTATAAGAATAGCGAAGAATTGTTTAAAATATTATTATTCAATGCTTAAGGGAGTAATAATGCTGAATGAAAGCTGTGAAATAAAATTAATCTACCTGCTAACAAGGAAATTACAAACCAACAATTTCAACAAGGTACATCTTGATGATGTCAGACTAGTTAGATTCTACATTTAAATACTCATTGCTAAGGGAGTATAATAACATTGAATAATTGACCTGAAATACTATTACTCTATCTGCTAACGAGGAAGTAATATACGATGACATAGCAACTATAGGTTCATCGTAGTGATGTAACTTAGTTACTTAAATCATTTAAAAGCTCGATGTTAAGGGAGTAATAATATTGATATTGAATGAATGAGGGACCTGAAACACTATTACTGTATCTGCTATCAAGGAAATGATATACCGTTTAAAAATATCAACAACAATGTTTGACGTGATTATGTTAGCGTTACTTTCTACATTTAATACTCATTGCTAAGGGCGTAAGTATATTTAATTAATAAGTGATCTGAAATACTATTACTTTACCTGCTAACGAGAAATCACATATCATGAAATTTCCTCTTTAGCTGGTAGAGTAATAGTATATCAGGTACATCCTTCAATATTATTACTCCCTTAACAATGTGTTTTTAATGTTGTAAGTAAATAAATCACATCATTGCGATGAACCTAGTTAGTAAGTAAGTAAGTAAGTAAGTAAGTAAGTTTATTTCCAACACAAAATGCATACAGAATATACACATACATAGTAATAGTACCTACAGTACACATACACATACATAGTAAATACACATTTTGCCTTGACCCTTAAGGTAGTTAAAAAACAAACCTTGTTATTTAGGCATCGTATATAATTTCCTTGATAGCAGGTAGAGTAATAGTATATTACTCTACCTTCTTCATTCAATATAATTACTCCGAGTTTTTAGATGTTTTAAGTAACTAACTTACATCATTACGATGAACCTAGTTGCTATGTCATCGTATCTTCCTCGTTAGCAGGTAAAGTAATAGCTTATTTCATGTCCCTCATTCAATATTATTACTTCTTAAACAACTACGTTATTACGTTGAAGTAACTACACCTACATCATCACGATGACCCTAGTTGCAATGACACGGTGTATTTCTTTATAGTTAGCAGGTAGAGTAATAGTATTTCAGGCTTTTCATTCTATATTATTGCTCCCTTAACAATGGGGTTTAATGTAGAAATTAACTAGTCTTACATCATCCCGATAGACCCTTTTGAAAAGACATGGTACACGATTTCCTCGTTAGCACATAGAGTAATAGTATTTCAGGTCAATTATTCAATATTATTATACTCCCTTAGCAATGAGTATTTAAATGTAGAATGTATAACTAGTCTGACATCATCAAGATGTACCTTGTTGAAATTGTTGGTTTGTAATTTCCTTGTTAGCAGGTAGATTAATTTTATTTCACAGCTTTCATTCAGTATTATTACTCCCTTAAGCATTGAGTAATAATATTTCAAACAATTCTTCGCTATTCTTATACTACCTTGTGTCTTATCTACCCCCGGCATCCCTACCCGGTCCACCCATAGGCAACAGCATAAAGTATCGGGGTAGTACGCATATTGGGAAAAGTGACAGAATGAGCCAATTTTTATATCAGAATTGAGTGTGTGGTCGTTCGTGTAAAGTTCGAATAAGTGCAGTAACAATAGATTGATTGATAAATTGGCCTTAACGTCTCATATTTTTCGATAGGGCTAATCGAGACGGAAGTAACAAAAGAAACCACCACGGCGTCACCTAAGAGCGTACCGGCTAAGTAGGCAGTCAGTAAAGAACATTGTAATTTTTGTAAATCAGTTTCACAACTGAAAAGGATTGCTGTAAAATAAATAAATAAGCACATTACAACCCCCCCCTCTCCACACCCTTTTGCTAATGCCAGTGAAACTGGACGCATTCAAATCGGCTTTATCTAAACACCGCTAAAAGTACTGTTCCTTTGTAATTCTTTCTCTTTCATCCTTCACTAAAACTTATTTTTAACTGTTATCGACATACACATGAACGCCTGTGTGAATATTATGAAGTGTACGTCTGTATTTTATTTCCTTAATTGCCAGTACTTGTCTTTGTATTTGTTTGTAATTGTACTTGTCCTTGTATACAACTTTATTATATTGCACTTGTGGGTCTTGTGACCTGTTGTCAATAACGAATAAATAAATGAATATTGAACAGTTTCCATCTTAATATTGTGTCACAACTATTTTGCGAAATTAGAGGAAAT
This sequence comes from Isoperla grammatica, assembly GCA_945910005.1. NCBI lineage: Eukaryota > Metazoa > Arthropoda > Insecta > Plecoptera > Perlodidae > Isoperla > Isoperla grammatica. The sequence continues at coordinate 8,402,540 of OX246743.1, read as the reverse complement.
ATAAAATTTTGAGTTAGATTAATAACTCAGGGAAAATCTCCAAGGCCCCTGAGGGCCCCCCCCCCCCCCCCGAAGTGGGGGTTTCCGGGCTTTGCCCGGGTGTGCCGGGCGGTAGTTACGCCACTGCCTCTGTTAATGGTGCCTTTGGATTGAACTTTCATAGAATGGCATTAATTGTGTGATATGTTTGATGTTTTTCGTGTACATTGCAAGAAACTACTTATTTACAACATTTAAAACTCTTTTATTATGGTTAACATGCGTTTCTCTATAAAATAATAAAATACTCTCTACATATAACCATTATCTAACTCAATATTGTATACACAGATATGTAAAAGAGTTTATGATGTGCAGCCTAATTAGTAGACGACTGTTTCACGAAAAACCATTAATGGTTTTATATTAAGTTTTTTTTTTTATAATATCTTCTTGACGGATTTAAATAATATGTCATGAAAATATTTACAACATATCCGAACACACTTCACATAAGTTGTAAGTTTTTAACTCACGCCACAATCCTGTCAAAAATATTATTCGCTCATCTGATAACGCGGTTCTCATGTGGCGTTTTCCTAGTTATTATTATACATTTTTTGTTGTAACACATACAAACTCGGTCATACCTGGTGCGATCATGTAGTACGGACATAAATGTCGAGTATTTCTATGCGCTTACCTTACTTAATCCACTTGAAACCTTAAAACAACGCACAATTAGCGCCTATCTATTATATGAAATGAATACATTATTCAACAAACATCTAAACAAAATTAAGATGTCGTGGCCACTTTGTTGAACCCATCTTAGCATTCGCTCTTCGAATGGCTGGACAACCACCAACACCACCGGCAGGATGGAGAATTCCTTGAAATATATTCATTCTTTATAATAATAATAATTGTTGTTATTATTATTATTATTATTATTATTCGTAGGTAAGCCGTTAAGATAGCCATTCTCTTCGCGCGTACCGCCATTGGCTTCAAACGGGTAAGTAACTTAACGGCCGCCAGATTCGCCCGTGTTGGCGCGAGTAACGCACTCTATCGCAGACTTAGGAAACTGTCTACGAGCGCGAGCCAGGCGGCCATGCAAGCTACCGGAATAACGCCCACATGGAACAAGGCCCACATGGAACAAGGCCCACATGGAATAACGCCCACATGGAACAAGGCCCACATGGAATAACGCCCACATGGAACAAGGCCCACATTTTACGATCCCGAAGGTTGCATTGCCGTTGACCTTGATTATGCAAATCAGGTATGCAAATTAGGTGTGAGTAACGACTATCAAAACCAATATTAAACATTTGGCAACGCAGCATCGCTCGGGAAGCTTCGGGTTCGTAAAATGTGGGCCTTGTTCCATGTGGGCGTTATTCCATGTGGGCCTTGTTCCATGTGGGCCTTATTCCTTGTGGGCGTTATTCCGCGTCCCCGCCTCGAGGGTGGTCGGTCGGTGGGCGCGTTCTGTACATGATCTAGAGGACGGGTGTGATAATCAACCTTGCCGACGGGCGAGCACGGAGAGAAATGAGATAGTTTCCGTGTGTGTGTGCGTGCGTGCGTGTTCTCTCTCCGTTTCTTTTCACATGCATCTCTCTATACCTACACTGGCGACGCCGTAAGAAGCAAGGTGTCCCCTAAAATTCTGAGAAGAGACGGTCGCACCACACGGTCTATTTCAACGGTATTCACTTAAGGATTTCCCGATACCTTCATTGTTATTGTCCACTGCATTGACTGCACCAACCGTGAATGGAATGCGACCCCACCACGTCTGACAACAGGAGAGCGATATCATCACTACAATACCTTGGGCAAGAGAACGGGATGCAACTAGATTTAGGTTGGTAGTTGTCACACTCGTCACCACCCTAATACATAATCCGTGACGACAACACCTTGCCGGTTCATTTGACGGGACTATACTCTCCATACATGTGTGTCGGGTCCGCCGGCCACTCCTGCGGGGGGCGACGACAGTACACTTGTTTCACAGGAGGTAATTCTGGCTCTCTCGGCCCTCGTTCCAGTATACGTAACACGTAAGTTGCAATCAACCGGTTGCAACGAGTTACGGAATAGGGGGGGGGGGGGGGGGGGGGCGCACTGGCTAATGAGGGCCCTCGGGGAACAATTTGACATGTATGTGAGGTTATACGTGGTTTTAATAGAAATAGAAACACATTGATTTCGATACGTGCACATAAGATCGTGAAGATGTTGTTCTTTTAGCTGCTTTACAAATTCTTGAAACTTATTTTTTTTTCTCAGTCGCTTTTAAACACGAACTGATTTTGATTATGAGCGACATTATACCATTAATTTTATTATTTACTTCGTTCCACTATGATGGCTTAAATTCACCGTTTTAGTGTATGGACTAGGGATTATGTCTGAAAGTCATATCCAGAAGTTGAAAACGCCCATGCCGAACCGAGAATCGAACCGCGTGGACGTTTTGCATTGGAATTTGGAATAAATCCACTTAAGCTTGGAGGTCTGAGTCGCATGGAGCCACTTTGTGTGGGTCCGCTCATCTCCTCATTCCTCATTCTTAATTCATTATAGAGCATAGCACAAAGCTGAGAAGTAAAGTAATGCGACAAGGGGGTGACTCTGAGCACTAACGTCAATCTAAGGGGCGTTAGCCCTATTAAAACACGTTAACTGGTAATTAAACACGGTGTTTGGCTTGGATAATTAATATTTATCTTGGAGGTTATATTGCCGCTTGGCGATAAAATCGTGTAATCGGTAATTGTGACAGAAAGGGTTTCCTATTAGCTGTTCGGCTATAAAACTGATTTACAAATGAGCCCAATAAATAAACGTTGTACAATGAAAACAACAATAAAAACACAACATAAAACTAGTGTTAATTTACCAATGAAAATAATCCTAGATTCTTGCACACTAGACGTACAGTAGGTCGACGTGGCTGTGTTGTGTTTATTGGGCGGAGGGTTGGGCCGACATTGTTGTCCCATCGAGCCGAGAGTCGGTCTTGTGTATTCTTCGCGCACAACATGGTTAGAAAGACGTGGTGAAACTCACAAGAGTTGCTAGAATTGCCGCGAAAACACAACAATATTTGACAACCATTTATACAAAAAGTATGTCAATTATTACAGTTACCCGGTCCATCTACACGAGTAAATGCTAGATTTTGTCATTATTATCAAAAAACTAAAAAAAAGAGAAAAACATTCATTTTAAATAAGATAAATTGATGAATGTAAGGAGAACCTTATGCAAGACAAACTTCGAAACGATCTTTTTCACGCATGATCTCTGGTTCGATTATGTTCGTTAACAAAACGCTTGGACTTCGCGAAGACGTCAATATGACAAGTTGGTATGAACTTATATGTTAACTCATTTTAGTTAAGTGTCTATGTAGTGTTCGATCGATCATTTCATTTCTAAATCACAAAATCAGTAATTGTTTGTCAGGTTGTACATCATTGTACTTGATTTTAACATCATTTGGCAACTCCGAGTGAAACTGTCCAAATTGCATTCAACCTAGATCGTATTATTACTATTCAGTGCACGCTTTGATATGCTTTGATCTCGTCGAAGTGATGAGCCGTGCAGTCGTATTTAAAACAGGTAAAAGTATAGTGGCGCCGTCTAGCCTCTAGAAGAACAGTTCGGTGGGCGTGGAACGTGAACCGTTTAGTACAGGAATATTTCACGACGTGCATTGTTACGACGTAATTGCTGTATGGAAGGAAGTAAATAACATCACTTTATTGCACGTGTTGTGTATTTTCTTGTTCTTATTGAGATGCTTATTGGCTCCGACTCTGCGAACAATGTACAGAGTTTTACGAGCAGGGCATAAACCACATATTGACACATATATTTTTTTTAATTTGTTTAATAATTGTATAAATTTGATATGATGGGATTAATTTCCTATCCCCTACCTGACTTCATTGTTGGACACAGGGAGCAGATATATATATAAAAAAAAATTTGTTTGTTTGGTTGTTAGACACTGTGTGAATGGGGCTGTATGTTCTTTTTTAACGACCTTGAGCACGTATTTGTAAAACAACAATGAATGGATAATTAATAATGGTGTTATTAGTAATGGTGTTGACGGTCGTTGTTCGTCGTCGTTTCGCCAATTACCGTAGTGTGCTCAGTTAAAAGTGCGCCAGTACAGCCAGACACCCACTTTGCAAGTCCGAACGCACGCGTGAGAATTCACAAACCAAGTTGTTTGCTTTGCTTGCTCTGCACAAACCAAACCGGTCTCCCGTACAAGAAGACCATCAAGACGTACATTACTTCCAAATTTGGTAACTGTTGCATTGTGTGCACGCCTGAAAACCACCTCGGAGCTGGCCAGATGTATGTATCAACACTTTGTTAGGAAGGTGGACGCGTTTCGTTACGAACGTTTGGCCTTCCAAGGTAGAAGGTTTGATATTCGATTACCGGTTCGAAACGATCGAGCGACCAATGCACGCGTTGACTTGTGTAACCGAGTGGGTAGACAATGAAAATATACGTATTTATTTATTTATTTATTTATTTCTTTATTTATTTATTTATTTATTTATTTATTTATTTATTTATTTATTTATTTATTTATTTATTTGTTTATTTATACTCGTGTGATAATTTAGGTTAAACTCGTTGTTCCTGACGGATTTTTTATACGTTATATCTTACATTTGAAACGAATTATTTAATGAAGTTGTTCTCATCAAACATTCTTATAGATAGGTAATAATTTTGTTTTATAATTTTTTATGGGACACGGAATGTCGGATAGGAAAGGCCCAAGAGAAAATATGCGTTGCGGCAAAACTTTGCTTACGAGCAGCTATGCACGGAATTACAATAGTTCCAACTCTGCGTGTATATGAAAGAAGAATAAGAAGAATGCCAGTGCGACGTCTAAACTTTGATATATGTTTGGTGACTCCATGTTCACTGCGATCAGCATGACACGATTATGGCCAGATTTTTTGTTACTGCATGTTTATTTATGTGCAATGCAGCATAGGAGGCAACCATACATTTAGGAAATCGTTACCTGCTACACATCATGACATACATACGGTATACATTTGTAAGGTTATATATATGTATTTATTTATAGATGGGAAATGTTATGGATCAAATGTAAGCGAAGAGAGAACTGTTCCGTTCTCAGACTCGCACTCGCAGATTGAAAAGAAGACATTATTCACGAGATCGAAGATTCAGTACGAGTGAATTTAATAGCATGCTGCTCCCCCCCCCCCCCTAAAAAAAACGATGCATAATTGAATATAAGGTCAAGTTATCATTTTTTTTCTTAAACGTGGGCATAATAAAATACAAATAAACCGTGTTTCAAAACGATGTCATATTGCAGACACTTCTACGTCTCCTGGCGTAGTTTATACTTTCATAAACAAAAGTGTATATTTATATGTGTAGCAGGTTATTGTGGCTTTAAACCAGTGTGTGTATGCCGGCTATATAGAGAGCCAGAACAAATCTTGGATCCGTGCGTGTTGTATAGCGTGCGCGAGAATGTTGCGTGCAGATTGGTGTAGGCCTATATTATTGTGACCACCACCCTCGCAATCGTGCGCGCACCCACAGTGACGTCACACGCGCCGTTGCCGGTTGTACACCCTCTCCTCGACACGTAAAGTGGCAACCTTGTGGATGCTGACGTCATAGATGTGAGTGAGTCGGAGCCAATCAGCGGGCGGCTTTTTCAAATACTGATATACTGGCGACGCCGTAAGAAACAAGGTGTCCCCTAAAATTCTGAGAAGAGACGGTCGCTCCCCACGGTCTATTTCAACGGTATTCAACTCGAGATTGCCCGATAGCTGCATTGTAATTGTCCACTGCATTGACTGCACCAACCGTGAATGGAATGCGACCCCACTACGTCTGACAACATGCGGGCGATATTATCACTACAATACCTAAGGCAGGAGAACGGGATGCAGCTAGATTTAGGTTGGTAGTTGTCACACGCGTCACTTCACTATTACATAATCCGTGACGACAACACATTGTAAGTTAACGCGACGCGACTTTATTTGGTCGGCCAGTGTCTCACTCATCTACGAATGACGTCAGCGTCCACAAGGTTGCTGGAGAACGACGACTTTATATACTTCAAGGGTAGTAAAGAAAGGACTCGTTTCTCGACACTTCGGGTTAGTTTGTGAGTTGCTGGTTGTGTGATTCTAGCAATATTGATAGCGATTCCACCAAGGAAACCGGCCGCGTAGGTAGCCTATCACGCTGGTCTTGAGTATTTCAAACTAGAAAGAAAGAACACGCTAGACCTGAAATAAGCCTGCGCAACAGTGGTACATACTGTTATTTTATACTGAATAGTGAATAGCAATCGAAACACACATTTGGCTTTTAATATTGACGTTGTGACGTCACGTGAATACTCCCTATACGAGGGTGTTGTGTTATTTGTACGTGTGACGTCACAAGACCGACAAGTGCAATGTAATACAATCGTGGTATACACACATCTGACAACAATGGAACCTCGTAGCGACTTGTTTGTTTGTTTGTCGATCTAATTTTAGATACTACGTTTTATATACAAACTAACATAAAGGAATGCGATTGAATGAATATTTTCATCACAAAAGCTATATCTATCTTTATATATATGTATACAACTATATACATTGAATTTTGATCGATGTGTTGTAATACATTTGCGAATCGGAAATGTTTGCCCGTCACATTATTGTGTGTGTTGCGAATGCGCCATTCACAGATCGTATCGCAGCATTACTGCATCGGCGGTGGTACTCTGTGCATAGTTGTATCTCGCGTGTCAAACGAAATGACGTACACGTACGTTTGGTGTAATTTATATAGGAACGCTTGATCCACGTCCGATGAACTTGTAATTAACTAAAATTTCCGTACACACTTGTAAAGAAATCGCGGTATTTAAGGCAGAGAGACTCAACATTGCAAAATTACAGCGTTTTGAAATTATCCGAAGAATGACCTACACAATATCGAACACGTGAGTATACGGACTTTATTACTATACTCACTAGGGTTATTGTCTATATTGATTATTAATTATAGATTGTAAAACACAAAATTATAACCTTTCTGATTATTACATTAGAAATATTGATAACTCATTAGGTACGTGTTTATAGGAAATTACATCTTGCTATATTGTTTGTTACTTTTTCCATCAATGTGTGGCATTGTGGATAGATGACTAAAAAGTAAAAACAGTCATTCCGTCTGGGTTTTTTTAATACTCACGGTTTGACTTTATAGACTCGGTCCCGCGGTGTAAAAGAAGAGTAAACATATAAAAGTGGTAAAAGAAGAAAAAAGCTGCTATTTATTCCGTGCGTGCACAAAGCCTTGCGAAAATCCGCAAGTTGGTTTAGTATATTGTCTGGAGCGAGCCTAGCTGGTAACCGTGCTTTATAGCGCACTAAAGAGAGCCGTGGGCCGCTTCATAATTCATGTGTACGTAATATGATAAGAGAAGAGGGCTACTATACGTACCCCCACTCTCTCACCTTTAGGGGATTCAACGTGGATAGTATAGTTAGTAGTATACGTGGCGCGTTGATCGTCCCCGACGCCGCATGTTGATAATTTCCGCTCTCTCGGATACCTGCTGTCGCTAATTGGGTGAGTAAGGACGCGCACACACTTCGTACACGACACATACAGTCCTGGTCGGAGAAAGAGGTTACTGTACAATGTACATGTGCTCAGACATGTATCAATCAAAGGGAATAGTAAAGATGTCTTGTTAATCGTCCCCCCTTCGGGTTGCATCGTGAGTATCAGCTGTCTGGGTGCGATTGTGATGTGTAGAATGGGAGGGGATACGAGGAGGGGAAATTTTCGCGACCGTGGCGCTATCTCGCGAAGTTGAATCAAGTTGGCGCTCGGTAGAACCTAACCTTAAACACAAATAAATATTGAGCGTACCACGTGGGGTCGCGATTCATATTATAGTCCATGAAAAATACCAAGAGAACCTGGTTGCCAATTCTCTGCTGGTTGGCGGTTGCAATTTCATTTATTAATTAGTTTCCTCGACAAGCGTATACCTACCGATTATAACATTTGAAATGTTAGTTCTTAACGAAACCACATCGGGGTTATTGTGAATAGTGTTATAAAGATATTGCTTTAAAAAATGTTAATTTGCATTATTTCGCACAGTTTTCGTATTGGGACTAAGGGATATAATATAATATAATATAAGGAATATATTCCTTCATTTCATCGGCAAATACGACGGTTTCCATGATCGCGACTGTACCTCGCTCGTACATTGCGATGTGGCGCTTGATCCACCCACCACAAGCGACGCGAGTTGATTCAATATTCCAGTTCTCTCTCGTGTATGATAATGAGGTGTAATGTGCGCCACAGCATCACACGCGCTCTAACTCGTTCTATAGCTAGATAACGGAGCGAAGCGCAATCTTATCAACACACCTGACTGAGTTTATGGACGCGGCCCACACGAACCACTTTGCGCTGCGCCGTGCACATTATCGTACGCGGCCGGGCAATAAGTAACGCAAGAGAGGCAAACGACTCCTCGAGGTTTAGGTGGAGATGTGGAGGAGACTGCTGGCTGGAGGTACAGTCGTTCCACGACAACCTTCCGAATGCTGACGTCATTGATTAGTAGGCGGAGCCAATCAGGTGGCAAAGGTACAGTCGTTCCACGGCAACCTGCCGAATGCTGACGTCATAGATTAGTAGGCGGAGCCAATCAGAGGATAGTTTTTTTTTTAAGTAATGACATTCGACTGATCAAAGCCTTATACCAATGCCTTAGCTTAGACCCTTAGCCCAAGACCCAATGGAAATAAGTTTGGGGTCTGTTTGCAAAATTTGCTCTTTACTTTTTAGTAGCAACAAAGAATTTAGAATATGTGCGTTTTCTAAAATAATAGCAATTATTAATCTGCAGTAGTAAACATTGCTCGACTCGCTTTCATAACGGGAACCGCGGGAACTTTTGAATTTACACCCCTAGAGCTATATACACATAATACTACCTCAATTCTGCCTCTGATTCCGTAAATATATGCATCTGGGTCAAACTGGGCTAAGTGATTTAGAGGCAACCATCGATCATTCCTAAATAGTTACTAGAATCTAATTTTCGGTTCGGATATTTGCAATTTTGATTTGATGTTTTGGTAGACAGGTCTATATGTCTTCGAAATGGGTGGTCGTCAATCTACCGCGTGATGTACCGACAGACAGGAGGGGCGTAGGGAATAGAATATAGAATAGACGAGTGGTTCCGGGAATAGTCGGGGCGGGGCAATAACGTTTTCATAATTCAGTTGGATTGAAAGTCTGTTGATTGTTTTCTGTCCCATACTCCGCATACAACACGATCTGTGTCGATTAGAATGGTTTTCCAATGGTTTAAAATAATTGTTTCACAAAAAAATCTTCATAATTTTTAATTCTGAAGCATGTTATTTACACATGCGCAATGCAAATAAAAAGTGATTTTTAATAGAAAAATTATTATAAAACAGCAGAATCTTGCGCTAGATTAGATAAAGCACTAGATTAACTTTTGAGATGATCTATTTTTCCCTTCATTTCAAAACAATTTTTAAGGTTTAGAAAAAGTAATAATTTAAAGTGTCAGACAGGAGTCGTGCTTTTATTGGCGGGATATACGTCGACACACCGACTTTTAATTAAAGCTGACATTGACAGTTTTCATGGCGAGGCGAGAAACAATTCGCAGAAGACGATCACAAACGTCGAGTCTTGAGAAAATCACTCGCGCAGTTTCCCATGTGTATCGCGCACAACAACCAAGCCTATATATCGCAGACGCGCGCAATTTGCTTGAATTGTGAATGAGATATGTTTACTATAGGCCTACGTTGCGCGGCGGCGAAATATGCGATATCGCTGTTTTTATTATCGTTTCTCCTTCTTCTTCTTCGTATTGTTTTACTTTACGTGTTGTCTAGTAGTGAGTGTTTTAGAATGCCGTGTGGCGATCATTAATTGATGCATTCTGGCTGTCTGGCTGGCTGGCTGGATAATAAAACCTAGCACACGTAAATAATTTGATGCCTGTCTGCTCTGCATGTCAGGTGTTACTCGCCGACAGGGGTAAAGGTCTCTCACACCAAGAAGTAAGATAGTGTCAGGGGAGTCAGGAGTCAGGACCGCATACAATTAGTTTCCAACTTAATAAGTGTGAATCACTAACGTTTTTCCGATTATCTAGTACAATTTGGTTGCGTTAAGTTTTTTGACGGAAACCTGCTTGCATGTTTTCTTGTACGTTACCGTTAGTTACATTTAGTTGCCAACTTAACAAGCGCGAATCACTGACGTTTTTCCCGATCATCTAGTACAATTTGGTTGCGTTAAGTTTTTTGACGGAAACCTGCTTGCATGTTTTCTTGTACGTTACCGTCAAAAAACTTACCGCAACCAAATTGTACTAGATGATCGGGAAAAACGTCAGTGATTCGCGCTTGTTAAGTTGGCAACTAAATGTGGGCGGTCCTGAACTCCTGATACAACCTTACTTCTTGCTGTGAGAGTCCTGTAGTCAAGATGTTCTTCGTGAAAACCTCTTCGGGTTAGTTCGCTGTGAGTTCCTGGTTGTGTGAACCTAGCAATGTGTGTTCTGCTATCTGGTCTGCGGATTGAATCTTCTAAACATCTGTCGTACCGGTATAGGATATTAAAATACTCTTGCCATATATTTATTACACTGACTTCGCGTAACGCGCTCTAACTTTAGTGTAGGCTTATTTCAAGTTTATAAATTGAAAAAAATTACAAAATTCGTATTCTTTATAGTTCAAAATAATATACACTAGAACTTGCAAGTTTTGCAATTTTCGTACTTCCTTCGAATAAAAGTTACTTTCTCGCTCGGAAATTATAGTTTGTAAGATATGAAGTATCACAGAACTCTTTTCAAATGACTTATTATCGGTTTATTGTAGAATCGTAAGGTCGGCACTGTTCGGTGCTCTGCCTTGACACAGCCCTTCCCTACCACGTTCTACTCTACCCCAGGCGTCGTGGGCCCGTCTCCGTCTCGCAACCCCCGTTTTACTCCTCCTCGTCGATCCCCATCCGAGTTGCACCCGGGCCGGCCGGCTCCCCCCTCCCCCCCGTCCTGGAGGGTTTAAGACGATGTACGAGAGTCTCCGGTATACGGCGGTGTAGATATAGCAGTGTTTCTCAGACTGAGGCGCCAAACGAACTGACTTTGGTTTTCTATTATTTAATTTCGTGTTTTTTTAGATGGGGATTATACTTACATCTAGGAATGTTTGATCTGCGTTACTTTCAACGATGACTGTAGCCATACGATACACTATAGCTAGAGGTGTTTGTAAATGGTGTTATGTTTTCTTAAATTTCGTTTATAAATTTAATAATTTCGATGTTATGGCGGTGTTATGCTTTTTGGGAGATTTTCTACAGTAAATTTCACCAGAAACATGTTTAAATTAAAAAGGAATTTTAATGTTATTTAATTTATTTGAATTGTATGTACAAACTAGAACTAGTTTATACGAAGTGTATTAACATTACCATTACCTGTGTTTGTCTAGTGTGTCTTGACGGTCGAATTAAAGGCGGCAGTCACAACACATAAGAATCTTCTTGTCCGTCACGTAAAATTCCTCAGAATTGTACACTGAAAGAAAAATATTGTTGGCTTAACGAGAATTATTGTGTCCTCAACAATACTTTCATACCACTATGGGGACGGCAATCTGTATTGTTGTGGACACAAACTCGTTTGCTCTGCTTGACGCCGAATTTCAGGAAAAATAAATCGTTGATCTTCTTAACGAAATCATCATTATAATGAAAAAATATTAGGTCCCCACGATTGTGTTGTAATGACGTTTGACTGTAATAATAAATTTAAATTTTTTAAAATTGTTTATTTTAAATACAAAACAATAGAGATTTCGTGTTATTTTGCTCTTTAATACAAATTTCGATGTTATGACTGGAAATTGACGGATTTCGCGAATTTTCGCGGTGAAATTTTGATGTTTTTAAGGTGCCTATCAACAGATATACACTTTGTTTATCTCCCCCTTCTTTATCAACACTTTTCGCGATTTCGCGATCCGCGAAAAACAAACACCTCTAACTATAGCGAACATACAGCATACACTTACGTGGTTGGAGAAGTGTAGGCTACATGTATCACCCACTCATCGTCTCGATTGATATCGTTGCCAAAACATGAGACGGGGTAAAGCCAAATATTATTTTTGGTGATCATTCAGTTGGTGTATATATTCGCCAAGTTCACTTTTTCGTACTATCCTACATTAGATGAATGCTGGAATTTAAAATTTGCTCTCTTAAATACAATAATTAGATTCTATAATTAGACATTTGATCTTCTTAGGTCAATTACCTTCAGAGTAGAGGTTGATTGTTATTACTTTCTGTAGAGAAGTGGGTTCAGTTCCATATAACCCTCCACATTTGTTCTTGCCAATACTCACCCGGCCTACAAATCTGCCCCCCCCCTCCCTCCCTCCCCCACTTCCCCTAATGTGGCCACTTACAGACCGTTTATATTCAAATTTGAGTTTTCCAATACGGTGTCTAGCTACTTAATTGTACCCCAGACCACTTAATTATGTTGGAGGTCCGCCTTCGAATATCATTCACTCTCCTCCGATACCCGCCCCTTGCGAGGGGTTCCTATACGTACCCACCCCTATCAAATTTACTCGTGAGCTGGTACTGACGTGGTGAGAAAGCAATACTTCTCCGCTGAATGAAGGCTGAAGCAAATCTTTCTTCTGTGAAGTCTTGTCTCAGCTAACTGAAGCGAGTACACATGTAATTGCGTTGTTCATTGACAGATTAAACAATATATACGATTGCGATTCCGTCCTCCGGAAGTGCAAATCCTCTTGAGACGTTTGCAGCTTATAATTTTTTTTTATTTATTTATTTCAACTTTATTGGCAACAGGACTAGAGTGTGCTACCAGTAGCACTAAAGATTACTTGGGTCACGGAGAATATATAAATAGCACTTGGCGGAGGTCAGTTAGTTATACCTCTGTTTTGAGAGTTTATGGCGCGTATACAGGGGCACACCCTGGATTTTATTTGGTGCGCCTTGGTGCCCGTAATGAAAACACTTTTGGTGGTAGTCAGTGCATGGGCCTCATTAGGGTGTTTGTTCTGTTCATTAAAACCTCAATTAGTAATGGGAATTACAACCCGAGAGATTGTATGATGCATCATCACTCGTCAGTGCTATACTTGTCCCGAAGCAATCTTATACCTGTTCGTACGTGGGTGACTCGCGACCAACAGGGATTGGGCCTCGCTGGTTGGCCACGAATGCCTCGTCTATGACGTAAGCATCGGTAAGGTTGCGTCGCGACGAGTATATATCATATATACTCCAAGATGTTTGCGGCGTCTACATGTGTGACTGCCCCTCAGCCCTTGTCCTACATGTGTACGACTGTCCCTCAGCCCTTGTCCTACATGTGTACGACTGTCCCTCAGCCCTTGTCCTACATGTGTACGACTGTCCCTCAGCCCTTGTCCTACATGTGTACGACTGTCCCTCAGCCCTTGTCACCCAACTGTCGGACTTGTGACGTCGCGACGCTCATTGTTTGTTTGTATACAACACAACGGCGTCGCGACGCTCGAGTTCGGCTGTACCGACCGACAGACCTCGCGTATATTGATTGTTTCCCCCCCTCGCCGCGCGCTTTACCTCGACCCTGTAATTATAGTGTTGTCTGATTCTTGTGGTCGTCAATGAGGAGGGCGGTAGTCGGTTGCATGGTGCGTACAGATTGTGTTGATTATACCAATAGCTCGCTGCACGTTGCGGTGTGTTGGTGCGAGGGTAAGAAGTGGACTGCAGAGCTATTATTGGGCATGGTTTACAACAAAATGTTCCCAGGGTAGAATTTGGCCCAGGGTGACTGCGCCAGTTAGTAGCAACTTGCGTCAAAAGGAGGTATTCTATTAAAAATTCTACTTAAATTCGTTCTATTAAAATTCGTTTTTAAATTCGTTTCTCTCCTTCAATTATACCAAAATTTGGCCCAGTATGACTCTGCCAGTGAGTATAGTAAGAAGCATCAAATGGAGGTTTTCTCCTTTCCTTTTCCTCTCCTGAAAGATTCCTCCTATTTTTCTCTTGGTCCTACTATTACTTCTCCTTCCCCCGACGACATCATATGACTCAACGGTTGAGAATCGAACCAAATAATCCATGTATGGATGGATGGATGGTTGTGTTGTGATGGTATTGGTAGGTGACCAGCCGATGAATCCAGCATGGATTCGATGAAGTCGGTGGTTAAATGTAACATGTTAGTTAAACACCAGTCCCTTTTGTCTTGTAAGAAGGGGGGAAACGGGGATGGATTATGTTTTAATTATTTAGTGAGACCATGGTGGTTGATGTTTACATAAAGGTCACTTCATAACCACCCCCATAGCGGCCTCCATTGGTACAGAAACTTTGCTCAGAACTTATTGTTGGTTTGGATGAGTCCTTGTGAATAAACTGTAATGTGGGCAGTTGTTTGGTTTCGTTGTAATAGTTATATTTTCATGTTTATCACTTTCCTATGGGAGTTTTTTTTTTAAGTTTCCTATCTATGAGGATGCACACTTGTATTACGATTGACTGGTACATCATATTCCTGCATGTAGTCGTTGTTCAGCGAGTGTCTCTCTGCAAGGGAAAGTGTAATTAGTAGTTCTTGTAGTAGTTGTCGATGGTTGTTGTTCTACAAGTGTGCTCACTCGACCGCGGTGTGTGATTTGGCGCAGATTGAAGAAAGGGAGTGAGGGCATGTCCTACACGAGTTTCGAACCCACGCCCTAAGCGTGTCCCGAGTCGGAACTGCTTCTGATGCAATGTGTCGATCTTGAGAAGAGATTTGTTTTGAAAGCTAAGTGGGTTCGGATTCTACATATACGGTTGTTTTAGCTGGCGCCATGACAGTTACGTCAGCTGCTCGGCCGCCATGACTGTGCTGCTAGCCGTGTGCTGTTGCTGTTGTTTTTCCTATTGATAAGCATGGGAGTGGGTGTACGCGGTCCCATAATTAGCGTCTGTCGATATTTTATTCCGAACTCGTACGTTTTTATATTGCTTTAGTAGCATCAATATGCTCGTGATGGCTCTTTTTACACTCCATAGCGGTTCTAAAACAGTAATTGAACATTGAATGTTGCAGAGAAGTGAGGTGACCAATCTGTCAAATGTCAATAGGCCTAGGTAGTAGGCCTACGCCTAGCCGCAAACAGAGGCTTAAAACTATCCATATTTATGTGATTGAGCTTATTTTGCTTGTTTAATATTATCTCGACAATATTGTCGATGTCAGGTTCTAGTAAAATCTCAACTGTAGATTCGTTTTATTGAATAAAAGAATCCAGATATTTTAGTTTGTGAACCAAGGGTCGGCCTATAGACCTAGACCATAACAACCATAGGGTCTAGGCTTTTTTGCCCGTCCATTATTGGTTTTTGATCGAATATCCATCAAATGTAACTCAAACACTGACATTTTAGGCCTAAGCCTATAGGCTCTACTTTTGTGAATTCTAGCTTTGCAAGACCTAGGCCTACCGGTACTGCAAAGCTAAAAGGCTCCTCGCTAAGATTGAACCTCATAATGATGTGGTGTACCGTGTACACAATACACATGCAGTGTTGACACCAAATAACATAGGCCTAGATAGTTCAAATTATAACATCCTTGCGTAGGTCATTGCGTCGACTCACGGAAAATGACTGGTTCTAGGCCTAGGCTTACTGAAGCCGAGGCCCTATTCTTTGTCGTGAAAATGAAGGACTAGCCTATATAACTTCCAATTTACAAAAATGCCCATGCAAAATAATTCTACGTGCTAACATACCGGTACATAAATATCGATGATATCCTCATCAATTATAAATTAAGCCTAGGCCTAGGAAGGCAAAGTGAAAACCTACATGACAGCACAAACAAGTTGCTGTGTCCCTCCCACATTTATTTATTTCATCTAACGAGTTTTAGGGTAGTATTATAGTATCATATATTTTTAACATCTACTAATTACGTGGATGCTATTACCTCCTACAAAATTTCGCAAATTACCAAGATGAATAAATCAAATAGGTGTTTCATAGCATCCTTTATCATGTGCTGCATGGGGAGTGGTTAGTTTTAGCAGCACTTTCATGGCCGCTCGTGACGTCAGAGCAAAGATGGCAGCGCCCACAAATCTCTACTAAAACAACCGTATAGAGTAGAGGGTTTTGTAGTTATAACGGTAAATTCATCCTCGTACTATTACTTTGTAACATTTCTAATGGAACCTTAGGTTGGAATTCATAGTCGGCCCCTACACCTAGGGGCGCCCATTGTTACCAAGGTAACAATTGTTTGCATGTTATTTCCCATAAACAAAACAAATCCATAGCAACAATGGGTGCCCCTAGGTGTAGGGGCCGACTATGCATTCCAACCTAAAGTTCTATTTCTTCTTATACCGCCACAATATACTATATCTTCGTACCGCCGTATGCAAACTAAACTGTCGACCGCAAGGTATTTAGAGCAATTGTGGCCGCAAGTGTGTCGAGAAAAAGTATCAACATACTCTCAGATATCTGATCAAATCTTATGATGTTCCCTAAGTTCTGTTATATATTTTATAAAATTTAAATTTGGCGTTGCCGTTAGCATCAATCTAATAATGGGGCTTGGGTGGCCAGGTCTGGCTCATGCCACTTTACTGTTGTTGTTTAGAGTTTTACTTAGCTTTTAACACAGAACTGTGTGCTATTCGGAACGATGAGTGGTTGCCATAGTTGGATATGGACATTTTATATAAAAAGAAAAGCACCCATCGATTCCTACGTCACGGACCTGCGCCCCAGCGTCATGGTCTACCGCGGGCTGCATGAATGAGAGGGGGTGGGGGTGGGGGGACGAAGCGTAGGCGTAGTAAAGACCTTCAACTTTTTAGTCGCGCATGGAAACGATTAATTATTTTTCTCTTTGGCGCGTTTAATCCCTTCCGAGTGCGTTTTTTTTTTAAATGTGTATTAATGGCCTCCCTTGCGTTATCAGAGGAATACGGAAGTAATAATGATAAATAGGTAATTTCTAAATGAAAGCATGTGTGTTGCAGTAGGGGTTGGCGTCAGGTACAACCCTGGGGGATGTTTTCCCCCTTTGCTTCACCAGCACGTGGCTTACGGTATCACCTTCGCATACAGCCAACTGTGATGTACTGGCTCGTTCCAGATTATCTTGGATCTTGGCTCTTTACCTGCGCCAATAACTATTCACTAGTTTTGAAACTTAACTTATTGATAAAATTAATTTTCTTGTCACCAAAATGCTTCCTTCTTATTTTTTTACTCGCCGATACGCGATATGTAAACTATAGGTTTGGTTCTGTCTTGATGTCAGATTTTGATCAATTTTCTTATATTTTTTTTTTTATATCTGCTCCCTGTGTCCAACAATGAAGTCGGGTAGGGGATAGGAAATTAATCCCATCATATTCTGGCCCCTAGGTACATTGAAGCCGGCTGGCTATGCCTGACAAAAAATAAAAATAAACTCACATTTTAGAGTCTACCCACTCAGTAACTAAACTGATTTGCAGTGGGGGACTTAAATAAATTTAATTTAATAATTAAAATTAATAATTAAATTAAATTTTTAAAAATTTAAATTTATATCCAAAGAAGGTAAACGGAAATAGCACACACTCAGAATGTCTTCCTTGTGTCCGTTGGTTGGTAAGGTGTACCCTTGCACTATAGAGGTGTACTTCATGTAATGCGACACTGCAGTTCGCAGACACGGAAACACAACACACAGCTGACGTCAGCACCTCCACAAGTCGACGTGTGCGAAATCAGATTCAATCTGACCGACCGACCGTGTGAAGTCCCCTCCCCGAACACCTCGGGTACCCGGTTTAGCCGTAATGTCACGTGCGCGCTAGTGTAGTTAACACGTCGTGATGCGCAAAACGACCCCGGCTATAATATTATAATTAATTAATGCTCTTGTCATAGATTATGTTCTGTTTCTGAGGTTCTGGTCGACGGTGGCCGTGTGTCATGTATTAGTGATGTTGATTGTATCGCATGGACCCGCCGCCTGCAATTAATGGCTTATCTGGGGGGGGGGGGGGGGGGGGAGTAGGTTCCTCGTTTGTAACGTACCTCACGTAAACCCATTTGTCAGGCGTTGTCTTATGCAGGCTTAGCGCCCGTTCTTAGTTACCTCGCTTACCCGTTTTAAGACCATATTATATTCGTAATGATATCATCGACCCATGGCAGCAACAATGTTGGTTGCTAGAGGGATTTTGCTTTTGTATGCGATATAGTGCGCATAAAACAATTTGGTAGCTTTACCGTGGACCTGCAGTGGACTCAGGGGGTCGACTACGGATACGGGGGCCTTAGACGCTTTCTGTGTTCGCGCGAGTGAGAAAAGCCACTCTTATACTGTAGAGTGTAGAGTGTAGACTGTGTAGAGCTAAATGCGGAACCGTGTAACGTGGGGCCAAACGCACTCACTCATACACGCATCTGCTCGGCTCGGATATACCCAAATTGCACCCTTTCTGTACAGCGAGAGAAAGAGAGAAAGCAAGAAAGGAAAAAAGAAAGAAAGAAGTCGAACACTACTATTATATCGTGTTAGTGTATTCATAGCATATTATTACCGGAAGGAGATTTGAAAGGATTTTGGGCAGTGTGGCAGCAGCGTAGCTATAGAGACTTGCCGAGGCCACTACAAAAGTTATCCCATATAGGTAATCTCATTGTGAAATACTATATTTTCAAGTACAGAGTGCGCACCATAAAGGGTATCAACATTTTAAATTTTAAAGTTTATGCACTGGACGGAATTTGGTATATTTATATATACGCTATTAATATTTTTCTAAAGACGGTCATTGAATATCAAATGCGTGTAAGTTAATTTCAGTATTTCCTTAAATTCACTCTGCCCTTTCGCCCTCTTGAACGGGGTAAACAGCCCGTAGCTCATGGACCAGCCAGCCACTGTAGCGTGGACGAAGTAGCCGTCGGTGTCGCGACGCCCCCTCTGACTAGCGCACGACGGAGTGCGGTCGCTATTGAGCCAGTCTCATATTCACTCTGCCCTTTCGCCCTCTTGAACGGGGTAAACAGCCCGTAGCTCATGGACCAGCCAGCCACTGTAGCGTGGACGAAGTAGCCGTCGGTGTCGCGACGCCCCCTCTGACTAGCGCACGACGGAGTGCGGTCGCTATTGAGCCAATCTCATATTCACGCTGTCACGTCGGCCGGATCCCTTGTGTGTCCTCGCCCGCTCTTGCCTGTTAGTGGCCCCATGCATGTCCTGGAGGAACATCCTCTGAGCCTCGCTGACGCGCTCATTGAAAATACCTGCCTGATGGAGGAGGTATAGCGGGGAATTTAAATGTATTATATTACAGTCGAGTTCGATTCGGAAAAAAAATGTTTCTCATCTAGAAGAAAAAGGGTGATGTTTCCAACCAAGAACGCAACATTGAATTGTATTAAATAATGTAAAGCACAGAAGGCTATAATTTATATTATTTCTAAACAACGTATTTAATCACCTCTGTAATAGAGCTACTTTTTGACATAGAAAATAAATTAGAAGTAGGCTAGCTAAAACACATAAGCTAATAGAGCAAAATACATCATTGATACAGGGGGGGAAAAATGGATTTTTTTAAAAACTGGTATTTTGAAGAATCCAAAACCCCTGTAAGTCGCCCGGGCTGTTAATCTCAGTAAAACCCGAGGTCATCTGCCCGAGCTCGCTCGATCTCCGAGTGTCAGAGATGCACCTACCTATACTGCCTACGCCACTGGACCGTCCCCCATGTTATAGAGCACTACACGCATGGTATGCCATGTGTGCAGTCTAGGTTTCATGTGTGGTACTTGCCTTGCGGTCGTGACACTGATTCCGAACAATAGAGCCAACGTCAAACCTTGTCATTACGTTCATCTTCCACATCCATCGCATCGCATTGTGTTACGTTGTGTTACGTATCATCTTGCAAACAAACGCTTTTCTCTGTGGATCTGGACTAATTGGCTCTTCCGCTTTAGACATCTTTTGTGTTATATCCTTACATCCATACACACACACACACGATGTGAAAGCGATTATAACTCGTGCTTGTTTGGGCCGGTTGTTTATGTTTATTGCCATGTGATATAAATAACACAATAATATTATTATTATCAAACAGACTTTGGTCATTCATCTATAAATATTGTTGTATGTGTGCAGGGTGGCCTCTTACGTAATGTTACTGTAAGCACTGTATGGAGGGCTGGTCTGGTATCCACCATTGTTTGGTCACTGTATAGGAGGAGGCTGTGTGTGTACCACCCCTAACAACTAACAAGCAATATAGGTCCGAACATCCTTTGATTGCGTTCAAAAAGTAACAGGGGAGCCCTGAAACCTTGCCGTAATGTATTTTAGGCCTAGACTTGATTAGAAGTATTTTTTTTTAGCTATTGCGCGGAACATATTTGCAGACTATAGTCCCCAAAACGAATGATTGCGCTGAAAAAGTAACAGGTGAACCCTGAAACACTCCTATTACGTATTTTAGATTTGATTAGAAGTATTGATTTTTTTTTTAGCTATTGCGCGAAACCTATGTACAGTAAAAGTCCCCAATACGAATGATAAATAAAAACTAACACAATCATCTGACCTTGAATTTATCAAATGTAATGGGGGATTCCCGAGGTGGACGCCGAAGAGCGCAGCACGTCGGACGCGAACGAAGCTGCGTTCGGCAGAAGAGAATCTGATTGGTTCGACTGGTTCGACGCTCTGCGCTTTTCGACGCGTCCATGTCGGGATGTCACCATGAACCCCATATAGCTGGAAGAAGTGATTTTCATTGGGGCGCATTACATATGATGGATGAATTGTGTGCATTGTTGTTGGTGTAACGGCTCAATATACATGGAATCCACAGTCCTACCCGGGGGTCGAATCCTGTACCGTCTACATTGAAAGCATGAACACCAACGAGCCAGTGTTATCATTAGCGAGCAAGTATTTCGGTTGTCGGTTTCGTTTAAATGGATTTCCGTGCACATATCTCCAAAGTTTAATGTACCCCTTCCACGAATGTTTAGTCGACAGATTTTAATACAAAAAAAAAAACGTTGCGTAGCAAGCAATTAATATATTGCCACGTAAATTCATATATTTCTCCATTAACCCAATTCGTTCTCGGTATATTTATGTGTGCGTTTTTCTTTCGTTCGAAAGGCAGCCAACCAACCAACGCCCTGTGGCTTCCGATGCGAGTTGTGTGATGTTCACACTTCTCGGAATATAGTCGGACAATCATCATGATAATGCGCGCGGCAATGTTTTCAAGATAATTGTTTTGCTAACTTCCATTCCACTCAGCTGATTGTCTCACGTAATGGTAACTAAGGCCAGGCGCGTCCATGGCAACCGGCATCAATCGAAAGTACAAGGGGTAGATCTTTATTTTTTTATACATATTTCACGCATTAAAAAAAGTGCCCGAAATTATAATTTTTATAACTTAATACATATTTTCCAACAATATACATATTCAGGTACATAGTTTGATCATCCTATATTGCAAAAAATGTGGCAACATTTCGGATATGTGGGAATCGTTCTGAATGCAGAAACGTTTACCCCCAAGGCGAAAAGGAAAGCAAATTCTAAGGAGAATTATCCTTCGAGGTTTGACCGACTGACCGTAAAATGTAAAACCCTGAAAATGTAGATGTTTTGTTTATCTATGTGTACACATTATTGTAGGCCTATGGTAACATCAGCACGTATTATATAGACAAACTAACAAATAAAATTATAGATGGGAAAACAAGTGAATTGGTCGTCATCGTCGTGAATTGGTGGTATCGTCATATAGATGAGTTGAGTCGGGACAAATGGCGGGTTGCTTTTTGGAATACATTTAGTTGGCCAATGTCTCGTTCATCTATGACGTCAGCATCCACACGGTTGCTGTGGAACGATTTTTTACTATTGGGAGTCAATTTACGAAGTGTGCATATTTTGTTATGTCTTGTCGAGTGATCTCGTCACGATTCGCCTCTTGCAAGTCCAGGCCCGGGAGACCTCGAATGTGAAAGTCGGGGTGGGCGGAAGTTCTTGGTCTCGCACCGCCTTCCTTCCGATCCGCCTCGTTTCCGAGTCAATTAGGCCGCGCACGCGATCGAACCTCCGCGCGCATTTTTCACGCTCGGCAGCGTTTTTCCTCGGGCCGATTCAAGCGAACCGCTCAAGCAATCCGGTATTTGATATGCAAATGTTTTCATTGGCTTTTTATCGATTAGTGAAGCTGTAAATTTTCACACGTATCAAAACAGATTTAAATTATAGACACATCCTATCCTACACATACAATTTGTATTGTATGATCGGTTTCGTTATCCGTCCTATATTGCCAATCATGTTTGTACAGTATGTTGTATAAAGACGTATACCAAAACTAAAAATCCATTGTTTTCACTGACAGTTGACATAAATATATAATATAAAGAGAGAGCAACCATTAGAGCGACTAATTTAGCCAAATGTGTACATCCTCTGTTTCATCTTATGTTACACGTCTTGAAAATTCTCGCAGGGCTAGGAAACGAGACAGTATATCATCTATTAAGTGTAAACAATGACAACATTACCAAAAGTATGTTATAAATTATCAATTGTGCTTAATTTCATTGTGTATTAACTACTAAATGTATACTAACTATATTTGAAAAGAACTGTTCGATTTTATCTCGGCAAACCAAATTATTTCCAAATTTCAAATGCTTGCAGATTAGGTATGCATCAAGCTCTGTACATGGGTGGAAACAACTTCTTCACCAGCGCTATTTATATACTTACTGCCCATGACAATGCTAATAATTAAAAGATGGAAACATAGTAGAACAGGTAAAACGTTATATAAAACCTAGTAGTTGGACTATACACTGTTCCTTGTCAAATCAAACAATTAAAACCGCAATATTTCGAGCCCTGATCAGAGCTCTTCATCGGGCGAATTCAAACTGATCATGTTTGAATTCGCCCGATGAAGAGCTCTGATCAGGGCTCGAAATATTGCGGTTTTAATTGTTTGATTTGACAAGGAACAGTGTATAGTCCAACTACTAGGTTTTATATAACAATGCTAATAAGTTACGTCCAACGTGCTCGTATTTTCCAAGCTTATTTCGCTCGCCTCGCCCCATCCATTCTCCACCGTCGCCGGTTCTGTCGCTCGAGAGTCGACCACCCCGTCCGTACGAGGCGATACCAACCGAACCACACCAAAAACATGTACTTCCGGCCCCGGAAACCCGCGTCGCGTACAACGAACCGCCGGTTTCCGGTAAACCGTTTCACTCGGCTCTCGGTGCAGTAATAATAATTGCCGCTGTCGCCGTTTTGAGCTCGTGACCACAGACAACAGCGAGTCCGTTGATTGTGGGGAGACATTGTGATGAGAGAGGTGGCCGTATAAAGAAACAGCTACTATACTATATATCAACATTAAAAAGCAAGAAAATTAACAAATGGTACAATGTGACCATACGCGAGAACAATAGATGCGAATGTGAAATATGGATGTACTCATAGAGTCACAAAACACCCTGTATATAGGGTCTACATGAAACTTTCTGTGCTGATATGTTACATATTTTGTTTCATAGTGACAAGGCCACTCAAAGGTCCCAATTCACAAATAATTTAGTAAGTTCGACTTGGTTGTATAACCATGGTTTCAACAAAATGCATGGCAGTCGTCATGTTTGTTGTATAACCTTGGTTGTATAACCTTAATGGGAGTTGAAAAGTTGAAAAACCGGGGAAAAATGATGGCTTCTGGTGGCAAAACTAAATGAACTATTTTAGGAGGAGTTTAGCTGTTAATAGTTCATTGTTGTTTTATTGTTAAATATCAATGGCGCAGATATTTTATTGCTTGGCAGCGCTATCTATTTGTTTGTTACGTTGAGCTGGCTTGAGTACGCGAGTGTTACGCGAAGAAAATGATCGATTATCTTCGATTGATTTGTTGTCCGCTTGTGTTTGACTGACGGTCGATTAATCGACTACCTATTCTTTGCTGTGTTCGAGGTAAATAAATAAAATAAAGGGTGTGAGGATCTAGTTTATTTCTTTGCTGATATGGCGGGGTCGAAGTTATGAAGCAATTCAAATAAATAAATGCCCATAATATTAGTATTGTACTACGTAGTCAAGTGATATCGAAAAATAATACGTTGCATGATATAGCGTCGCGCCATTGAAGATAATATATCATAGGCATGTCACGTGTAATAGGCCTAGTATGATTTATTACCGGCAAATAATTGGCATTACTGAACATTATAATGTTTACAATGTGAGTTGTTGAAAGGGTATATGCTAATGGTGAGAGGTGTGCTTTTTGTAACTAGACGTTATATGTGAGGCAATTGGGTTTATACTTCATTTGTAGAACTTTTTTGATAGATTGTGTGTCTGATCGTCTTTAATTTTTGCCAACTAATGCTCATTCAAGTGACGTTAATGCTAAAAATAGGTTGTTTTTGTTAATTTTGTCTTATTGTATACAGAAAATCATTTTGGCATATATTTGATGAGATTTGGATGAGTAATTTCCAGTAAAACTAAAAGTATCCATTCAAAATGTCTATTAAAAATGAACGCTTGTAGTGATTTGTTTGTAAATGCTAACTAATGCTAGCTTTGTTTAAAGCTAATGCTTTAAATGAATTAGTTTGCAATTCTAAGAAGCACATCTCTACTTACTGTCACTTGTTTTTGTTACGCCGTAGTTTTGTTTTCACTGGTTCAATTCAACTTTGGAAATTGCTTTTATGGCCGTTTTTTTGTCTATCCTATATAGAAGTTTAATCGGCGTTCTGCCTTCAACTTAATAGTCTAACCATTGTTTTTCCGAGAATACAATCTACCAACGTCGCTCTCTATATATATAAAGTTACCGTCCACTCATAAGTTTTAATTATACCAGAAGAGATGCCCCACTTTGCGCCCACACATGCATGGGTATAACTGGTAACGTCGTCAGGGCTTTAATTTTGTTAATTGAAGTAGAAGAGAAATGCGGGTCAGCATTTGCTCGTCCCTCCGTAGATTCACAACCCTTCTTGACACGCCCGTTATGTCGGGAACTATCTCGCCTGTGGCTGGGTTTAGTCAGCATCGGCGTCCGCGTATGTATCTACATCTCTTTCGTTAATTTTCCCGAGACGCAAGATCCCAATATAGTTAAATCACCATTCATGAACCCAAAGTCAGTATACCTATACACATTGGATTGTTTGCTTCATTCACTTCATCTGTTGAAAACATTTCACGATTCGAGTCCCCAGACGTACTTGTTGCCAACAGAATGCATTATTTATATTGTGACAACAATGAACATACGGTTCCGATACGGGTAGTAAATCATATTTGAATTGCCTTGTAGAACGGCTGACATATATATCTTCATCCAGGATTGCCGGTGCTGGTAATCGATCCCACAACCTCCAGGAAGCTAGGTCACGTTTTATCTCTGATAGAAGTAACAAGTTCTACGTCCTTGATCCCATTTCTATAACAGGATAACGCGGATAAGTAAAACGACGAGTTGGAGTGTAGTTTCGCGAAGATCTGTTCGTCTCTTCCCCCTTTAGCGGCGCGAGTAACAAGAAAACTTTATTGACTTGCGCAGCTCGGTATTGTGTTCGGACGAGTTCGACTCAACCCGTTTTTGTCAAAAACTTTCCTAACTAAATCTCGTCTCACCAATACGACCACAACACATAACGACGGTCGTTACGTTTGTATGTACTGTAGTAGAGTTTTTACTTGAGAAAGTGTTGTAGTGTTAAAAACAAAACCGCCTCTGAAAGCTTTAGCACAAAGTGGTAGCGATGAAACCCCTCTTAGCCGGGGATCGAACAGTCTGTAACCTTTACCTTGTGAAGGTCGCCATGTTGGTTCTTACCACGACCTGCTGCATGACGCACGGCCCTTCCTACCGGAATAGAGCCTAGAAGCGCCATCAGGAGAGCCATTGTCGCATTATGAAAGGATGTTTTTTGTATGGAAATTTGCAGGATCTAACACACACATTTTCATACGGCTATAAAATCTGAATAGAGAATGTTGAATGGATTTTTTTAGTATGATTTATGTATTTGTCTAATGCCGGGTTCTCATGCTCGCACGTCCGCCTTATGTCAACGTAATATGATGAAGTGAGAGCGTGCAACGACTTAAGGCCCATCCACATTGCAAGACGTAAGGACGTTAACTTAGTGACGTAGACTTGGTAAGAATGAAAGCCTTCGCAATGACCTATTGGCAGCAACATTCACGTGACACTATCTGATTGGTTGATTCCTACGTTCTTACGTCGTTACGCGTCCTTACGTTTGGTGTTTGCAAACTTCCAAGTCTACGCCTACGTCCTTACGTCAAGTCAATGTGAACGGAAACGTCTTTCGCCGTAAGCTTATAGCTTAATATTCTTACGTTTAAGTTGCAATGTGGACAGGCCTTTACGTCGACCTACGTTGATGTTCAGCATGATAACCCCGGGTATAATATAATTCCAAAATTTAATTAAACCATGTAAACGAAGCTATCGGATTCATTCCAACAAGTTACTATTTAAACACTTCTTATTTCTTGAACTCATCCGAATTATCGTTGATTTCTGGCACCAGTCCGTTGACGCCGTCTCGCATGTAATATGCCTACAACGTACAGGAATGTATCTGATAACTTGCTCGGAGTGCCTGTTGAATACTGTATAATTTACAACTGCTGCTGCCTGGTGGTATATTAGAACTAAACGTCTAGTTATTTCGAATCACCATCATGAAGTGTTTGAATTACCCGCGCGTTTATTACCTGATATCACCGCCTTGTTGAGTCGTCGTTACACTTACCGGTGTGGCGTGATACAGTGTATGCAAATGACACGTCGTATTCATTGTGTGTGTTTGAGATGATTGTCGGTCGAACGTGTAATCTATTGGCAGGGAAACGTTGTTGTGTTGTTCGTTATCGTTCATCCATCACTTTCCTATACTGCAGTATACATCAACCCGGATTAGAACCAGAGTGTTGCCATAGACAATGGATTGGTGGTGTATTCTTCTAAAATCTGTATCACATGGTAATAGTTCTGACCTCCAATGAAAATACAATGTGTAGGCCTTCTGTGGATTGTCCGTTGTGGATTACCGATAGCGGTATGATCCGAGACTCTTTATTCGGGAGGTCACCGGTTCGATTCCGGCCACCGGTGATCCTGACTGAAGGTTTTTTCCGACGTTGACGATTCTACTTTCAGCCCTTGGACATTCCTCTCGCAAGTCACGTGAAGAGGGGCACATCAGCTAAACCCTATAACAGGTATTCGTACGAAAAATTATTTTATTATTGTGGATTCCCTGCGTGATGACATTGGTCGTCAGCTCATCAGTTACAAACCAACGTCGTGACTGTCGCGAGCTCATTGTGCTCCGCAACGGGCGCAAAGGTGGCGCACGCAGCCTCTCTTCCATCAAACCCAACACGACTCTGTCTATACGCGGAGCCGTTATATGATGTGACAATGACGAGAACGGGCACGTCGAGTGCACGTGCACCGGAAGCTCGTGCGCAAGATCCGACTGGACCGGACCGGACCCAACGACCGACCGACAGAACGAGGTGACCTCTGGGTGACATTGATGACACTGTTTGTCCTCTGAATGAAATATTTTTATCTATAGCTTAACATAATTTTTTAAAGCTTTTAAGTTTATATCAGTGTGAACTAGCTCGGCTGGTCCCGGGGTAGAATAGGCCCAGGGTGACTCTGCCATTCGTAAGAGGAGACAAAAGAAGACCCTGTCCCTTTTTCTCCCACTGGCCCACTTAAGATTCCCCCTCCCACTTGGCCCTGCCCTTCCTTGCTGGACTCCCCTTGACGACCCCCGAGATCTATAACGGATCTTATTCGGAAGACGTCATGTCTGTCGAGTACGTCGTTAAACACCAACTAATTAATCACCCTGAAAAACGACATAAACGTTTGACTATGGTTCGTACTAAATGTCAATCGCTATACAATCATGATGGTGATGAACATCATTTTATTCATTAAATTAAAATACATTAGAACAACAAACTAAGCTGCATAAATGTGTATACCAAAGTAGAGTGTATACTGTATAGTGTATAGTGTGACATCTCCGATAGAGGTGGCTCAGCGGTAAGACGCGAGACTCTTAATTCGGGAGGTCGCCGATTCGATTCCGGCCACCGGCAGTTCTGACTGAAGGTTTTTTCCGAGGTTTTCCTCAGTCGTAAAGGCGAATGCTGGAACTGAGTCATACTATCAGCCCTCGGACATTCCTTCCCAACTATCCAAACACCCTAATATACCTAGTTATACTAGTTAGTCACCTGAAGAGGGGCACATCAGGTAAAGCTGGTGTGCGCCCTATAACAGGGATCCCTACAAAAATTATTATTATTATTATAGTGTGACGTCACGCGGCCGATATAACGGTGCGTATGTATATGTACACAACGAGTGTTGCGAGCCGACGGCCAAGCGTGGCGGCTTCGTGCGTGCATGGTCTAATTATTCATGTTGCGGGTCAGGTCAGTCAGTGAGATGCGCGGCGGCCGGGATCCGAGGGCCGGAGTTCGAACCCGCGTCAAACACAGCTGATTGTGGCCAAGAGTATTTCTAAAACGCTTTCCAACTCGTAATGTAAACTGATAACATATTTTATTGTCTGGTTTTCTCATTTGTCTATAACAAAAATTAATATGTACTACATTAGTATATAGGGCATCACTTTTTAAAGTCTCACACACTGTCGTTAACTTTTCCATTGTCATGCACCAGTTTTAGTTTGATGTAAATTTGTATATTTGGTTACATGTTTTATTCAGAAGGTTTCTTCACCTTTAAGTTTAAAAAAAAGCATTTTCCGTGGAAAAATTATGGCCGACGTACAAATTAATATACATGCTAATTTAACTTGTGCTGCTAACTCCTAACTACTCGAGGTTATAGCAGACTTTTCTTATGATGTGCCGTTTCAAGAGAGCCTTGTCATGCGTGAAACTGCTGCACGTTGAATTTCTTTATATTAGTTTCTCGCTGATGTTTCTGTTTGTTCGCGCATTTATATTTTTACTCGAGTAATTTCGATAAATCGGCAAACATATTTTTTGTGCCCCGCCTGGTAAACCTTATGGCGATCGATGACGTTCGGTGTTTTAGGAATATTCAAGGGATCATTCCTCTAGATTCGCCTTATGACTGAGGACACCCCTTGGTGATTGCAAGAGGAAGGTCAAGGAGTAGTAGGCCTAGCGGTGATAAGCCATAGTGGCGGAGTTGCGCCTTCCGACGACCAATGCTATAAAGGGGATTGAATGAAGGACCTTTGCCATGTCTTGTTGTTACACACACCGCTGTGAACGAGGTCAGTACTGGACTCTCTCATTCAAGTGCATTAAAATTAACATTATTTGATAAAGATGAACAGATGCGAACTTTCATATTGTTGACTATATTGCCAAATGGTTGTCTCCGATTTCTATTCGAGTTGAACTAAATAATATACCGACTGACGTGATTTTAACAGCTGTTTGTACTATGAAAATATAATTATTGCGTTTTACATTCCTTAGTAGTAAAACGTTTCAACTATACTATTTCTCTAAACATTTATACCATCAATTGTTTTTCCAGACCTTTTTTAAATTTATTTTCGGGCTCGAAGTTGAACGTGACGTAAACTATGTGGTTATATAAATAGCTTGTGAATTATGAATGAGTGTGGCTGGCGCACCACGGAGTGTTTTAGACGGGTGGCCACTTTTCACTCCGGCGTTGTTGTTGTTGTTCTAGAAGGTAAACCATGCAACAGGTTGCGAGTATTGTTTGACTTATTCAGTGTGGTTGTGACTTGACTTGAATACTCAAGACACGGTTTCCATATAATTGGTATACCTAATCGAATTTCTATACACTAATCGCGTATGTACACCGTGTGGTTTGGCGTTACAAACTTGACAATCAGTCAGATAAGGGTGTGTTTCGAATGGGCTGGATGGAAATAACGTTGATATATCAATCAGTATACGTATTTTCTCCTCGTCGTGAAAGTGTTTCTTCGGAAATTTTTTGTGTTTTGCTTTTTAGGCTAACCAAGCTCAGCTTGTTTTATCATTTATTAATTATTTCAAATGTCTATTAAAAATATAAATTAATGGGGAAACCATTGTCTTTGTAAGTTTCCATTGTACGATATATCTCATATATCTCGTCCACCGGTACAGATGATTGTTGCGCACCGAAAACATTCGCATCATAAGTACCAAAAACTGTCTAAAATATCGCTTTTTAATTCATCGTGTTATCGCCATTCACACTTTCTTCTTACTCGCTGAATAAATGAAAACCGGCCCTAATACCAAATGTATTATTTTTCCAAATTGCGCTGTACTTTGTTTATTTTTGAAGATTCCATATGATGCTAACAAGTCACTTTGTCATGGATGAGAGTGAAGACAAAGCCAACAATCATGTTGCTCTGTGCTGTGCGGGGTCGCATGATTCAACCGCGGCGACACCGTTACCGCGGGCTACTAAGTGTGCCGCGTATCTCGTCATCGTCGACGGTGAGAGATGGGACAACAATACGCGCCGAGGAAACGTTTACAACCTCGTAAATAAAACATATCGGATGTTGTTGCACCTAGTTGTGTAGAGTGTGTGTGGCTCCCACGAGATAGATGGCGTTCTCACGGGGAGGACAATTGACATTCGCAGTTGGTTCTTGTTGTATGTGTGTCTCTGACTGATGGAGTAACTGTGTGACTGACCGTATGACTGACTGACTGACTGTATGACTGATCTATGACTGAGTGACGGACGGACTTACTGGCTGGCTGACTGACTGACTGACTCTTTCTTTCTTTCTTTCTTTCTTTCTTTCTTTCTTTCTTTCTTTCTTTCTTTCTTTCTTTCTTTCTTTCTTTCTTTCTTTCTTTCTTTCTTTCTTTCTTTCTTTCTTTCTTTCTTTCTTTCTTTCTTTCTTTCTTTCTTTCTTTCTTTCTTTCTTTCCATGGGGGTAACTCAACCCATTACTTGAGCAGGCCATCTACGTACACCTCAACCCATGACAAGAACAGGTCACCTACGTACACCTGGTGACCTGCAAATAACGCGCCCCTTGGCGAGGTGATACAGCTACGACCTGCAAGTGGCGCTTCCTTGTTGTAACGCGGTTTGACCCTCGGGGTCTCCCTAATAGCGAGGGGGTCAACAGAGTCGCGTCACGTCGCTGTAGAGTGTGGTTTGACCTTGACGTGGGGGAGCCACCGCTGCGCGATCACCTCTGCGCATGCGCGAAACCGCATCCAATCATCTTAAATGTATTCCTTCATTTCTTCTTATTTACCTAGATATGCAGTTTCTATATTATTTATACAGGGTTTCTCGTCGTCTCGTTCATGTCGCCGTTTTGTGACTGAACGCTGTCTCGTGTTTCTTCCCCTCCTCGATACGTGTCACGTGACACTTAATCGGAGGGGGGGGGGGGGGGGGGGGGGGGAGGGCAGGAATCTGACATGCACCCTTACTTACCTAGGCACGTATCAATATTTAATCCGTTATGGCGGTTTATTTGAGTGTGGCCAAGGGTAGGCTGGACCTTGCAAAGGTGGTTACCCAATTTTCAACGTTACATAACTTTGTGCGGAAATAATATTTGGTGCTTGACTCCTAATACGACAATCTGTGCTTTGCTCTACCTTGTTACGTTTAATTTCTATCTAAATTGGTTTTCGTTCGTAATAATATGGGGATTTTCTTCCTCAATAGAATTCTCATAGCTGTTAGGTACGTCCTAAATTTGCTTTAAGCTGCTTTGATTGGATTTTCTTATATTTTAATTTAAAAGTATAGAGAGAGATAGCCCCAATACTAATTAACAAATAACACATCTAGTTAGGCAGATCAAACAACACCAACAGATGATTGTAACAAATTATAAGTGTGTGTTCACTGTCGAGTATATAGTGAATATTTATTCTGATCATATTTCCCACGTCTCTGTTTACAATGATGACTGCGATGATGTAGACCGGTAATTTGTGCCAGATCGCGCCCACTTGTGTGATGTGTGATGTGGATCTATCCACTCTATAGAGTAGGCGGCCACATCGTCTCAACGTGCGTGGGCACCGCTCTGCCGATTGTGTTGCGCGTTTACAACTTTACATAACCGGTAACAACACAACAAGTGTATCAATGTATCGTCGGTCGCCAGCCAAGCCACCCGCCATTGTTTCCCCATACGAACGCGAATTTTCGAAAGTGAATTTCCCGGATGTTGTATACCTACGCGTCCGTCTAATGGCGACGATTGTGTGTACATGGTTGTGTGCAAAGTTTCCTGTGTGCAATCTGGATACATGATCGTAGAAGATGGAAACGGAATAATATATAGACCATGAGTGTATATATAGCATAGAGAGAGTTTGCAATATTCGCGTGGTGGGCGCGAGGAACTATAAGTTTTGAACAATGCTGCGCGGTGTATGTATTGTCGATTGTTTGTGGGTGGTGGTAACTGTTAAGGATGGTCCACACAGATTTTTTAAGCATAAGATTTAAGGTTTAACACGTAGTCGTAAAGTTGGATCATAGGAAACACGTACTGGCGTTCACACAAAGTTTTAGTTTTAAGACGTTGTTTTTAGTTTTAAACGTTGTTTTCATTGTTGAAACCTTATGCATTATGTCTTAAAAATCTGTGTGGACCAGCCCTTAACTGTCGGAATAATACATTGTCTAGTTGATTGTGTGGCTGGTGTTGACGGGTGTCAAAATACACGTTCGATGCAGTTTCCTGTATGTATAGTAACATAATTTTTTTATGTTATTCCAATAAATTTATTTAACAATTACATTGTTTCAAAACCAAAACAACGCGAAAGTGTATTTGTTTGATGCTGATTTGTAAATAAATTTGTATGGTTGATTGAAGTTTACCAATGTATGATTCTGTTTATAACTAAAACCTTCTATGTTAATTCTAGTGTTCCCTAGAAGTAATCCATGGACTGTGTATACAAAATAATCATAAATACTGCTACAATTTTTTTTTATTTTTATGGGAATTTCAATACAAAAATGTTGTAGACTGTATAGTGTTATTATTAATATACGATATCAGTTACAAACACGAGAACTGTTAATAAAAACACTTTTTTCGTTCATTTATTAAACATTTCTATATTCAATTCATACATAATGACTAATGAGGTAGGAGGAGTTGGCAAAAAAGAGCACAACTCCGAACACTCAGACAGTGCCTGCCAACCCATAACTTACTGATGCGTGAATGTTGAATGTGAACAATGAAAACGGTTGAAACATTTTCTGACTCGATCTGTTCTCACATCTCAATCTCTGTGATTATATAGTCTATCGGTCGTGCTCTCTCACTCGCAGGTGTAGATATAGTAGGTGGTATAATGGCGGGTTATTTGACTGTCATCGTTCATCATGGCACCACCCAAACAATAGTGTTCTCAGACGGGCGAGTTGGCGAAGAAGAAGCAACACAGTGGATCTATTCTGCTTTTATGCACAACATTCTTATGACTTCCTACTAAACCGCCAATATTGGAACGGCGCGAAATTACTGTTTTTTTCATTATAAATCAATAACAATAATGCTACTCGCATCGAAAAACTGAAAACCGCGCTCGCTAAATTTCGCTTCGAAAGAATTGACACTGTTAAAAAAACTGTTTTGTATGGCAATTAGTGTGGTTGTTATTTTCAAATTAAGGTTGGAATTCATAGTCGGCCCCTACACCTAGGGGCGCCCATTGTTGCTAAGGTAACAATTGTTTCCATGTTATTTCCCATAAACAAAACAAATCCATAGCAACAATGGGTGCCCCTAGGTGTAGGGGCCGACTATGAATTCCAACCTTTAAGTCAATTTGAAATACCGGCCCTGATAAACCACAATATTACAGATATTTTTCACGGAATGTTTAGTTCTTACGAACCCATGAATTGAGCCATGTCTTCACTTTTTCGATGTGGTTTTTATAGCATTATTGAGATTTGATGAAAGAATGTAATATTATCTCGTGGTTTTAATATTCGCGGTATAATCTTGGTTTCCACACCATGGCAACCGTCAAGCAGTAGCTTCGAAACTATAAATGTTCTGGCATTTATTTAGTCGAAAGTAATAATAAAATTAGACCATTCTTGTGGTCTTTCCAAAAGCCGTTTCTTTTCTCAAAGAATTTGAATTTCGTGTTATCTAAAACGGAGCTTATTGAAGTTAAGATCAATGTTGAAAACTTCGGCGAAACGACATTTTCTTTTTAATAAAACAAAATCGATATAAACACATCTTACCGTATATAGACATTTCCGTTTATATTGATCTGAATCAACTGAAAACGCGTAGAATAGATGGTGCCTTCGTTTACACTGTATCCATGAAATTAAAATGTGTTTTCCAGGCAGACAGGCGACGTTAAATACGTTTTGTCCAAATCCGGACGGTCGGTAACACCGTTGGCGTGAGGTTTATTAGCCCGTTATCTGTGTTTCGGTTCTGTATGGGCGGCTCGGCTGCCCCGGGAGCCCCCTCGTAAAATGTCTACAATATCGATGCCGGGCGCCGTTTATGTTTATCTCTCTCTCTCTCTCTCTCTCTCTCTCGATACATCTGTGAGTTATAGTGTTGTGAATATTTAACGTCTGCCCGCGCGGTCGCAGAGGCGGCCGAACGCAAACACACATTTTTCTATAGACGTGTTTTTCAGCTCTGGTACAATGTTATAAAATTTTGTAGGCCTATGTATTTTTTCAATACTGGCATCTTTATGAAAAAAAATGATTTTTGGCCACACGAGAAAATAAACATTAGAGAAAACCTATTTCTTGAGGAGATGATTCGACATCCAGGGAAAAAAAACACTGAATACTTACACACATTTTTCGAATTTTGTCGTAGGCCTATTGTCTTCTTTCGATATACTATGAACTATGATGGGCATCGCGAAGCTTTTGTATTCTTATTATTCTTATACAAGTATTTTGTTCAAGTTATATTAGTCCTTTGCATAACGCTCGAAAAAAGCCTGGTCGGTATAAAATTTGGGTCAAAGGATGACATATATCAAATGAAAGCTTGAGACGAGTACTTTTTAAAAAACCATGATATACCTCTGGCAAATCCAGCTTTCTATGTCAAAACCAGGGTCCAAGGTCAAATTTGTAATTTTTTAAATATTTTTTTATTAAATAACGAAAAATGTTTGCGAGTTTAAAAATACTCTTTTAGTAAGATTAATGTATAAAGTTTATAAAAAAAAAAATTAAATTACCTACTGACCTTTTTTGACCTTGATTGGGGTCAATTTCCTCAAAATGGGTAATTTCTAAAATTTTCTTCGATTTATTGGCCAATATTCATTATATCAACGTACTTACTCATAAATACGTTAAAATGAATAGTTCTTATTGTTATCACATTGTTTTCACGGTATTCATTCAAAATGGCGGTCAAAGGTCAATAGGTAAGTATCGTCAAACTAGGTCTAGTAACTAAAATATTACTTGTGGGTACTCTAAAGACGCAGAATTTTAACTGCAATTAAAATAACGAATAATAATATTGTTTTAATCGTAAGAGAATGTAATTATCATATAACTTATAAACTACTTAAGATTGTTACTGAATTTCTAATTAATGTCCTCAGACATCAGGGTATTCTTGAATAGGTGTGCAACTGCAACAAAATACATTTTTAGAAAAGAGCATGACCATGCTGAGATACGTGATATGATACTAGTATTATGTTATATCTACCTTAGCAGTCACTATCCAAGTTATCAGATTTAATAACCTTCTGACTCACTGGAATTCTCATGGTACTGGTACTCTATTGGTACTGGTACTGGTACTGGTATTTGTACAATCCTTCAGCTTACAAGCGTGGGTACACTTTTATTGATTGGCCAAACACTCACATGTCGGCATCTTGCAAACACGGTAACAGTTACCGGCTAGGAGATCCATAACGGTCAAAGGTACTGGAGTTCCAATCATCCACTCGTTGCTCAGATCTCCTTCTGCCGTGGTTTCCCATCCATAGCCACGCGGATCAGGAACATCAGGGTTGGCGTCCAAACAACGTATCCAGTCCGCTGTTTGGTGGTTAGCTCGCAGCCGCAGGATTTGAAGCAGTAGGGAATCGTTTCAAGGTGGTAGCTGATTAGACTTAATATCATCACATTTACTTTTGAAAAGCTCGTAGGGCAGCTGGTGGACGCTTGACTACCAAAAATCAAACACACTTCGAAGATGTGCAAAAACTAGCGAGTTCGTTGGGATTCGAAGTATGTAATACCCTCCCTGACCTCCATGCACTGGTTGTGACAAAGGTTGGAATTCATAGTCGGCCACTTCACCTATGTTGCTATGGATATGTTTTCTATATGGGAAATGACATGTATAAAACTGTTACCTTGTTAACAACGGGCGCATTTATAGGTGTAGGGGACGACTATGAGTTCCAACCTGAGTGAGCTCATTCAGTGGTAAAGGGAAAAAGTGAACTTTGAATATCATGAGAAAAAAAACTCGCATTTCTGTGTCAAGCTAAACAAGATGGGTCAGGACTGGAGAGTTTCTATCGATGTCATCAAAAAAACTCGAAGAGTTTGTGTGTAAACTCTGCTCTTTGACCACGACTCTGTCATGCGTCAACCTGCTGCGCTATACGAGCTTTTTAGAAGTAAGTGTGATGATATGAAGTCTAATCAGCTACCACCTTGTAACGATTGCTTACTGCTTCGTATCCTGCGACTGTGAGTTATCAACCAAACACGATCTATTGATACGTTTCTTGGAAGCCAACCCTGATGTTCCTGATCTGTGTGGCTATGGATGGAAAACCACGGCAGAAGGAGATCTGAGCAACGAGTGGATGATTGGAACTCCAGTACCTTTGACCGTTATGGATCTCCTAGCCTGTAACTGTTGCCGTGTTTGCAAGATGCCGACCTATGAGTGTTTGGCCAATCAGCTGAAGTGTACTCACGCGTGTAAGCTGAAGGACTGTCCAAATATCGGTACCCAGCATGAGAATTCCAGTGAATCAGAAGGTGATTAATCTGACGACTTCAATTTTGAGTGATTTTGACTTAAATTCTGATTAATTTGACGACTAGACAGTGACTGCTAGGACAGATATCATATCATACTATCATATCACGTATCTGAGCATGGTCATGTTCTTTTCTAAAAATGTATTTTGTTGCAGTTGCACACCCATTCAAGAATACCCTGATGTATGAGGACATTAATTAGAAATTCAGTAACAATCTTAAGTAGTTTATAAGTTTTATGATAGTTACATTCTCTTACGATTAAAACATTATATTGTTATTCGTTATTTTAATTGCAGTTAAAATTCTGCGTCTTTAGAGTACCCACAAGTAATATTTTAGTTACTAGACCTAGTTTGACGATACTTTCCTATTGACCTTTGACCGCCATTTTGAATGAATACCGTGAAAACAATATGATAACAATAAGAACTATTCATTTTAACGTATTTATGAGTAAGTACGTTGATATAATGAATATTGGCCAATAAATAGAAGAAAAATTAAAAAATTACCCATTTTGAGGAAATAGACCTCAATTAAGGTCA
This sequence comes from Isoperla grammatica, assembly GCA_945910005.1. NCBI lineage: Eukaryota > Metazoa > Arthropoda > Insecta > Plecoptera > Perlodidae > Isoperla > Isoperla grammatica. The sequence goes on along the minus strand of OX246743.1, from coordinate 8,364,646 downwards.
AAAAAGGCTAAATGGTTAATTTAATTTTTTTCAAGAAACATAATACATTAATCTTACTAAAAATGTATGATTAAACTGGCAAACATTTTTCATTATTTAATTAAAAATTATTAAAAAAATTACAAATTTGACCTTTGACCCTAGTTTTGACATAGAAAGCTGGATTTGCCAGCAGTATATCATGGTTTTTTGAAAAGTGCTCGTCTTAAGCTTTCTTTTGATATATGTCATCCTTTGACCCAAATTTTAAACCGTCATTCTCGTTATGCAAAGGACTATATATACTTGGTTGTGTGGTTATGAAGTACAATGCACGTTTCGATCGCCATATTTGTTAAAGGCATAACACATGAATGAACGTATATATATATATATATAGCTCTGGCCTTCGGTTTATCGCAGGGAATAATATTATACATGGAATTCATTCAGTCTTTTGGAGCGATTAGATTTGTATGCAAAGTATTCTTCTCCGTATACATAGAAAACCAAACTATTGGAAAATGTATTGGAAAGGAAACTTGGTTAGCCCTCTCAAGTCTATACGTCTGCTCGGAGGAGGAGGTATATGACAGTCTGAATATATAGATAGAGGGTATTGAAATTCACTTGTTCTATTTATGGACGGTAATTTAGTTAGATAGAGATACTATTATAGGGATCGAGAAGTGCCTTGATTCGAGAGGTTGCGTGTTCGACTCGAGTCTGTCGTGATAATATGAGCTCTATTTGCGGACTGCACTGCTGCTCGACCGTGCATGCACGTTATGTTATGTGTACTCGGAGCAGCAGTTACATCTTTCGAACTCGGTTGGACCTCTCCCGATCTTTTGGGAGACATTTTATCTTATTACCGTCGACACAAGCTTTCAAGAAGTTTCACTACGGAATAACTCGTTTAAACAAATTGAATGTAAACTAGGAATAATCTTGAGAGACGCAATGTGACCTGCCCTACCCTACCCCACCCCGTTGACGCGCCCTTAAATCAAATTAGCTTTCTTTCCTCACATTAATAAAGTTTTAACTGTTTTTCAGATAACATTTCTTCTTCTGTCTCATGTAATCCATTCTTTAACTGCGAAAGAGAGGGATAGAGCGCGAAAGAGAGACAGGGAGAAGTAAGTCGCACATAATCCCTCGACTCCTGGCATAATAATAATTTTGTGTAGGAATCTCTGCTGTGTCAAGTGTCAACCCCGTTTCTTTACATGATATGCGACGTCTCATCATTGGGTACCCGAAAAGGTTTCAATCCCAGCATTCACCTTGTGACTGGGGAACACTCCCGACAAACCTTCAGTCAGGCAGAATTGCCGGAATCGAACAGGCGACCTCTCGCGCGAGAGGCGATATCCGTCAATCCTCTGGCGGAGGTTCGGTGAACCTTCGACTAGCGCCTGCCAGGCGATTTAATTTCCCTTGGCAGTGTACTGTGTTATTCAACTGGTGATCTTGATTCACCTGTGTTGTGTGTGTGTGTGTGTGGTTTGGGTGTGGAAGCGATCACGCATGTCGATCAACAACTCTACATCATCATCATCATCATCATCATCATCATCATTCCCTAATCGCCCTCCATCATGCATCGTCTCGATTGGTCTTGTTACATTGTGCGGCCCGTTAACTCCTAACATCAAGGTTTCACTACATTTTCAAGAAATACATTGCGTAGATACAATAAAACCAGACTCGTTTTCGTTTTTCTTTTCTTCATCGTTTATAAACAGTGTCCATATAAAAATAAAAGCACGCTTCTGCATGTAGCAATATCTCCAGTGCCACACGGCAATATGACAGCCGCACAGACATAGAGTTTCATTAACAATGTGTTCCCTAGCGCCGCCACACAATTGATAGCTATACGTACCCACCCACCCCTGGGACACTGTGACGTAATAGAGCTCCGGCGGCCTACTACCGCTCCCAGGGGTCGAACCCCGAACTAACGAATAACTCTGCCTGCCAACCTACACGACCGAACACGAGCCGAATTAATATGCTCGTTAAATAACGATATAGACTTGTTCGTGTTGCTTGGCTTGGCTTTGTCAGATGATGAGGGACCATTATCTGCACGGGAAGCAGCAGCACTTTCTTTTCTTCTATAGGCGTTGTGAATGTCGATACAAAAAAATATTATATTAGCTAAGAAAAATAATCACGGCTATCTCTGAAGATTTTTACCGTTGGTTCGAATGTTAATATGTATAGGCCTACTATATTATTCTAAAATACATTCTAGATGAAAATGTAAGGGTTTCAAATTAAAATAATGGGTTACGAAAAGGCAAAACGGAACGGAAAACCAGTATATGAAATGCATGTTTATATAAGTAAATGTGAAAAGGATCGTGAAAATATCGTCCGTTCGTTCTGTTTGGATGCAGGTCTGCTCGTCCATACTTTCGGTACAGACACAACACGTCTTTAGTACTCGAACATGCAACGCTGCTGCATGCAGTCATCACCACATTGTGTTTTGACTCAACATGTATAGGCAAGATCATTGATGGCAAATAATGATCAGTAACCATCATCATCATCATTATCCATCGCCGTTTCCTGCTTCTGGCAGGGTCAGCTTGGGTTTCACAACCAAATTTTTCCACCTCTTCCTATCTTCCCACAATCGTACTTCCTCTACTTGCTCCCAGTTCTCTCCTCTCGTCTGTAGGTCTTCAGCAATCTTTTCCTTCCATATCTTCCTTGGTCTTCCCCGTCTTCTTCTTCCTTCGATCTTTTTTTCATATAAATCATCTCCATCCTCATGCATCCTCTCTTCCGTCATCCGTTTCATGTGTCCAAAGTCCAAACCATCTCAGCCTTGTCCTTCCCATTCTGTCCCCTAGCTTCTCCACACCAAGCAGTAACCATATCGGATAAAAAAAATGACGCATACCGAAGAGGAACTCCGAAGAGGAACGGGGTTCAAAAATATGCGTATAGATTTTTCTTTACCCCTTTTTCGACCCTCGCATAGAATCATCGCAAAGTTGCAAACGTTTGGGTAAACAAAGCGTGGTGTGGTCTTCATTTAATCCGTCTACAATCTGCATGCACATTAATTATCCACTCATTGTCTCGATACGTTTCGGCTTCCCATTATCATAACCACGAAGCGTTAAACCAGGCAATGCAAGATAACACGTGTATATTATTATATTATATATAGCCCGTATGTCAGACAGCTTGCATCAAGGTATATTTTCTTCGTACAGTCTTCTATCAACATTCCTGGTGTTAAATCTGTATTTATAATTGTTCACTAATTAACGCGGCCGGCTACTTGTGGCGTGTTTGCCAGTTTAATAAAGTTGCCATAACGTAATCCATAGTGCCATGCTTATGAAATATCCGAGTCCAGTAGTATACACCAACTTCTCTAGAGTTCCTACCATCTACTTGAAACAGCCTCTAACACAGCGGGCGTGACTGTGCACTCTGTTATAAGCGGGACTGCCTTTGGATGTGTGAATTAGAACGCCAGGAAGCTGTTGAATCTCATTGCAACAGCGTGCATGGTGAAAGGGTGAATGAAGGGGGCAGTAGATTAGAGTCTGGGGTCTGCGTGAGACGATATAGTTACGCTGGGGCTAGTATAGTTTAGACTGTGAGGCCAACGCACGTAATTCCTATACGCATCATGCGTACGTGGCCTACCAATTCGGCCAGACACTCGAGATAATCGTTGGCAATGAAGTTCGCTGCCTCTCTCGATCACAATCAGGATCGTCATTGTCTGTCTCCTATTGCAGCAGCTCGACTTGGCACAAAGGCACTTCATGTCGGTTTAGTGGTTCGTACTCTAGTCCTCGTGATCATGCTGGCATGTGGTAGACTTGACTGTTGTCTTTGTTTGACTGCTCGAGAAGCATATGGTCTATAGTGAATGGATCTAAGTGAGAAACAATCGTATATATAACTGCTGTTTGCAAGATGTACCCCGTGTGGTGTGCATAGCTGCCTTTCTCTTGGTTATTGAGACGTAACGCCTGTATTTGTACAACGAAACTAATTGAGATGATTCCTGGGCGAGTCGGAAGAGAATCGAAGGAAATTCATTGTTGCCAACTTTTCATCCTTGTTTGTAGCTAGTTTTTTCCACCATTAATATACATTATACATTTTATTTATCATGATACTTATTAGTATAGCTTTAGACGGCTCTTTGCGTTGTAGAATTTGAACTATTTGACAAAGTCAATGCATATAAATCAATTGAATGAATGGATATCATATTATATTGTATACTCACCGACATAAGTCAAGGGTCGGACAAACAAACTAGTTACTAATTAGGCTTCGAAACTAACAGCAGCACAAGGACCATACGATGAGAGTGGTTACACTGCACACAAGTTTCTGTCCTTCTCCTTCCGTCTGTCTGGTGACTAGGGTTGAAGCCTCCCTCGCCCCTTCTTCCCTCGCCACACAAAACCAATTAATAACTTTTTTTAAAAGCGTTTGAAACTCTTTGTAAAAAGTTCTACAGCCAATGGCATTTATAAAATGCAATGGGACGGTACATATACTGAAGTAAGATACATGAAGTAAGTGAAGATGAAAAGTATCCCTAACGGTGTAGCCTTGAACCGACGCGTCCCTCCCTATACCGAAGACATAGCGCGAGCGGAAAAGTCGTGGAAACAGTCACTGCACCAGTAGTATAATTTGACACCCTCTGCGTCGCTCAGTAAAACATGCATCGCCAAGGCAGGTGCTCCAACAATCTCGCCCCCCCCCCCGGTACTAAATGTGCGGCGCAATTTGGCCCAGACATCGATCCAGGTCCATGGAGTATGAATAATATATCGGTAAGATTTGTGTTGCAGCAAGGCGCGCTCCTGAAAATCTCTCGATTTAAATGTCTGATTTGTTATCTATCATGTATTGATTTTTTTTTTAAAAGAGCTTTCCGGTCATTTTAACTAAACAAACTGATCTAAAACAGTGCAGTGTATAAACTATTGGATGGGATTAAGAAAAACGACGTAAATGAACTTTATGGAGTGTAACGATTGATTGCAGTAGATTATAGAAAACGATTTCTCTAACATGTATATATAAAATGGAAGTGGCTGTATAGGGGAGTAATGCACAAGTAAAATGAATGGGATGTCGGGTAGAAATTAATGTTCAGGATCGAAATTGAATTGTATTGGGATTTAGGTGATTGATGGGCAGAAGACGTCTGAATTCGAGTCAGGGTTGAGAAAGAAATCTGTCCTTGCCCAAGATATGTATTTGAAAAGCGTCTGGAGAACAAGTCCGTGATTGATGTGGATTTGTCAAATTTTTTTGTTATTGTTTAACGACTTAAGAGTCAATACGTCGGCTCTTTTGTCGCTTCTTACGACAGGCAGAGCTATTCTATCCGGGTGTGTCAAGCAAACGGTGGAGAAGCTCGGAGGAAAGGGGCAAAAAGGATGGAACTGACTATCAAGCGAGTGTTGGGAGGAAAGGGAAAGAGCAGGAGCCCGATTCTCTAAATCTGTGGTAAATTTCTCACCGGTTTCTGTCGTTACGGAAGGCGAATGGATGGCTGTGATTGGGTCACAGCCTTCTCATAACGACCAAAACCGGTGATCACCTTATCGTTGACCATAGAGAATCAAGGCCCAGGACCGGCAGAGTCAGCACTGGGCCAATATTCCACCCCGTATCTTTGTCAGGCGGTGGTCCACGGGATAGAATCGCGGTTTGGTTGTCAATGTCAACTGGTTCGATTCAGCAGGTGTTTTCAATCATACATCACATCCCGCTTTTAGTGCTAAAATCGCAATTTAAATTAAAGATAATAACCCACCAATATAAACGTTTAAGTTGTAAGATTGTTCACGGTCGTTTGAAATTCGTACAGTGATTCTAATACCGTTTCCACGGAAGACAACTCGTTAAAAGTTATAAATAGTACCGTGGCGTGACCCCGCCCCCGCCCATAAACGCCCCCACCTTCAGCGAGCCACCCCCGCGTACGTCTCCGAGGGGATTCAAGCGTTATAGAAAGTTAATCTCGATTAGGTAATCAAGATCAAAGTTAATCGAGTTGTACAAACATGATCGTCTCGTAAATCACGATTAACGCGTGTAATATGTATGTACACCAAAGTGCGATTAAGATTGATTGATTGATGGATATTGGCTGTTTAAACGTCTCCGTGTCGAAACTAATCGAGAGGATGATCGATGGTGAGTATATACGTTGATAAGAGTGATGAACTTGAAAGATGCCGTTGACATCTTTCACGAAGAAGAGCGTTGAACAACCGTTTGCCTGCGTATCGTGTCAGATCTGTCTCAATAATGAATAGTACTGAATCAAAATATAACCATATTCTATGAAAATAAATAATCCTATTTTTTGTGTACCTAATACCTTTCTCAGTAACGAGAAAAACTTACTTTCGAATATTATAATTTTAAAGATATCGCGCATGGCTCTAATAGTCCTTTGCATAACGCTCGAAAAAGGCCTGGTCGGTATAAAATTTGGGTCAAAGGATGACATATATCAAATGAAAGCTTGAGACGAGTACTTTTCAAAAAACCATGATATACCTCTGGCAAATCCAGCTTTCTATGTCAAAACCAGGGTCAAAGGTCAAATTTGTAATTTTTTAAATAATTTTTAATTAAATAACAAAAAATGTTTGCAAGTTTAAAAATACTCTTTTAGTAAGATAAATGTATAAAGTTTATAAAAAAAAAATTAAATTACCTACTTACCTTTTTTGACCTTGATTGGGGCCAATTTCCTCAAAATGGGTAATTTCTATAATTTACTTCGATTTATTGGCCAACATTCCTTATATCAACGTACTTACTCATAAATACGTTAAAATGAATAGTTCTTATTGTTATCACATTGTTTTCACGGTATTCATTCAAAATGGCGGTCAAAGGTCAATAGGTAAGTATCGTCAAACTAGGTCTAGTAACTAAAATATTACTTGTGGGTACTCTGAAGACGCAGAATTTTAACTGCAATTACAATAACGAATAACAATATCATGTTTTAATCGTAAGAGAATGTAATTATCATATAACTTATAAACTTCTTAAGGTTGTTACTGAATTTCTAATTAATGTCCTCAGACATCAGGTTATTCTTGAATGGGTGTGCAACTGCAACAAAATACATTTTTAGAAAAGAGCATGACCATGCTGAGATACGTGATATGATACTAGTATTATGTTATATCTACCTTAGCAGTCACTGTCCAAGTTGTCAGATTAATCACCTTCTGACTCACGGGAATTCTCATGCTGGCTACTGGTACTGGTACTGGTACTGGTACTGGTACTGGTACTGGTATTTGTACAATCCTTCAGCTTACAAGCGTGGGTACACTTTTATTGATTGGCCAAACACTCGCATGTCGGCATCTTGCAAACACGGCAACAGTTTCAGGCTAGGAGATACATAACGGTCAAAGGTACTGGAGTTCCAATCATCCACTCGTTGCTCAGATCTCCTTCTGCCGTGGTTTCCCATCCATAGCCACGCGGATCAGGAACATCAGGGTTGGCGTCCAAACAACGTATCCAGACCGCTGTTTGGTGGTTAGCTCGCAGCCGCAGGATTTGAAGCAGTAGGCAATCGTTTCAAGGTGGTAGCTGATTAGACTTAATATCATCACATTTACTTTTAAAAAGCTCGTAGGGCAGCTGGTTGACGCTTGACTACCAAAAATCAAACACACTTCGAAGATGTGCAAAAACTAGCGAGTTCGTTGGGATTCGAGGTATGTAATACCCTCCCTGACCTCCATGCACTGGTTGTAACAAAGGTTGGAATTCATAGTCGGCCACTTCACCTAGAGGCACCCAAAGTTGCTATGGATATGTTTTCTATATGGGAAATGACATGTATGAAACTGTTACCTTGTTAACAACGGGCGCATTTATAGGTGTAGGGGACGACTATGTGTTCCAACCTGAGTGAGCTCATTCAGTGGTAAAGGGAAAAAGAGAACTTTGAATATCATGAGAAAAAAACTCGCATTTCTGTGTCAAGCTAAGCAAGATGGATCAGGACTGGAGAGTTTCTATCGATGTCATCAAAAAAACTCGAAGAGTTTGTCTGTAAACTCTGCTCTTTGACCACGACTCTGTCATGCGTCAACCTGCTGCGCTACGAGCTTTTTAGAAGTAAGTGTGATGATATGAAGTCTAATCAGCTACCACCTTGTAACGATTGCTTACTGCTTCATATCCTGCGACTGTGAGTTATCAACCAAACACGATCTATTGATACGTTGCTTGGAAGCCAACCCTGATGTTCCCGATCTGTGTGGCTATGGATGGAAAACCACGGCAGAAGGAGATCTGAGCAACGAGTGGATGATTGGAACTCCAGTACCTTTGACCGTTATGGATCTCCTAGCCTGTAACTGTTTCCGTGTTTGCAAGATGCCGACCTATGAGTGTTTGGCCAATCAGCTGAAGTGTACCCACGCGTGTAAGCTGAAGGACTGTCCAAATATCGGTACCCAGCATGAGAATTCCAGTGAATCAGAAGGTGATTAATCTGACGACTTCAATTTTGAGTGATTTTGACTTCAATTCTGATTAATTTGACGACTAGACAGTGACTGCTAGGACATATATCATATCATACTATCATATCACGTATCTGAGCATGGTCATGTTCTTTTCTAAAAATGTATATTGTTGCAGTTGCAGACCCATTCAAGAATACCCTGATGTCTGAGGACATTAATTAGAAATTCAGTAACAATCTTAAGTAGTTTATAAGTTATATGATAATTACATTCTCTTACGATTAAAACATGATATTGTTATTCGTTATTGTAATTGCAGTTAAAATTCTGCGTCTTTAGAGTACCCACAAGTAATATTTTAGTTACTAGACCTAGTTTGACGATACTTACCTATTGACCTTTGACCGCCATTTTGAATGAATACCGTGAAAACAATGTGATAACAATAAGAACTATTCATTTTAACGTATTTATGAGTAAGAACGTTGATATAATGAATATTGGCCAATAAATCGAAGGAAATTTTAAAAATTACCCATTTTGAGGAAATTGACCTCAGTTAAGGTCAAAAAAGGCTAAATGGTTAATTTAATTTTTTTTAAGAAACATAATACATTAACCTTACTAAAAGTGTATGATTAAACTTGCAAACATTTTTCATTATTTTATTAAAAATTATTTAAAAAATTACAAATTTGACCTTTGACCCTGGTTTTGACATAGAAAGCTGGATTTGCCAGCGGTATATCATGTTGTTTTGAAAAGTACTCGTCTCAAGCTTTCTTTTGATATACGTCATCCTTTGACCCAAATTTTATACCGTCATTCTCGTTATGCAAAGGACTATAAGCTTCTGCAAGCTAAAAGAATACTCATTGTATTGTTGTTGTTATTTGATTTCCCACATCAACATCTTGTGCGTACGAGTATAGGCTTGCCAGACATTTTAATTTGTAGCATGTTTTGATTTTACGTGCGTGAATATGCAAAAGCGGTACTCCAGTCTGCTTGCGGGCCAATAGGGGTGAAGTCAAGATCCACTCGAGGGGGAAACCTTTGGGGTGACGTGAAGTACCTGCGTGTGAGACACGGGGAGGGCTGCGTACACACACATATGGGGGTATTATAGTCCCTACAAGGTCCTGTATAGGGCTGACATGGCCTGTCAGAATTAAAATCTTGGCCGGTGAACAGTAGCTTCGTTCGCCTGTCTTACACTGGCCTTTGTAGCAAAGCGTCTTACACGAGCTAAATAGTCAGTGTGAAAATCTCCTGCACTGGCTACACTAGTGTAAATTAAATTCTAATTACATGCGAACGCCACACTGACTTAGGACAGGCGAACGAAGCTCTGGACTCGCCTCCAGCCATCGGAGAAGGTCATTTATCCGGTCACAAGGGGTGCTGTGCTGCGTACGGCTGCACAATGGTGGCTCTAGTCCCAAGGGTTGGACAGACTCGTGGCTGTCAGAATAAAATGTTGGCCGGCGAACAGTGACTCCAGCCCTGGCGGGAAGGTCATTTATCCGGCGTCCATCCGGCGTGTAACGCGTCGCGACGCCTTGTCCGAACGTGAACGTTGCGGCGTCTTTCTCCGTCACTGTACTCGCACATACACAACTCATCTGGACACGGGTTGCGAGATGACCGGGGAGATTTGTCTGTCCACTTCTGTTTATTTCATCAGTTACTCCGTTTTGCGTCGTTGCTGTTTTTTTTTGTTTTTTTTTTTTCGAAATTCGCAGGACTTTGTCAATGAGTTACATTCACAAATTGTAGGATATCGTGTTTATCGAACTTGAAATCGAACGAAATCGCAGCTTGGACACTGGACAGGTCGCTAACGAGGGTCGCTTAGAGTGAAAGAGAAGAAGACAAATTTATCTAGATACAAAAAAAAACGTTTGAAACGTTATATCTTCGTCCCGATTTCGGATGTGTTTAGCTCGGTTTTTTAAGTTGACCATGAATGCTAATGCCAATCCTATGTTGGCTCATCGTGAACTATAGCTGTTATGTCACAGAATTCAACCCGTTTAGATGGAAGGTGTTAATTATTTACCCAAGCCGTTGACTTGTGTATTTCTAAATGTTGATTGACCATGGCATGCCTCAACAGTGGAACCAAGTGTGTATGTTGTTTGCGTGTTATGGTTACTCGTGCAAGGCCCCTGGGGGGTAGCGTAGGTGTAACATGCATGCATGTATGTTAGTTGATATTATTCTTTGTTGTGACTCTTCACACACGAAAAACTTCCTTACACGAACAATTCCTTATCGTGATTTCGATTCGATATTTCGATTTGTTTGGTGTTATTTTTTTTTACTGCTAATTGACAATTGTTATTTGATGTAAGTTTGCAAGTGCTTCAAAACGTATACACGCAGGTGGTTCTGGGATAGCACACAAGATTGGTATTCGGACCGTCACAGGTTCGATTCCCGTCACCGATAACACTGAATTTAATTTGTTCGCAGTTTTCCTGGGTCCTTAATCCCATGTATTTATTTACTTACTTATCTATCTACTTATTTAGTTACTCAAGTATTTATTTATTTTTTATGTATGTATGTATTTATTTATTTATTTATTTAATTAATATCGATAATATTAAAATAAAACGTATGTACAAAAGAGGACAATAAACATAACTATATACATTTTATAATGGAAAAATCATAACATAGCAAGATTGAGTTGTGTGTGGTATCGAGTCTTGCTGGAAATCCGTTGTACCTGTGTGGAGTGAGTGAGTGAGCGTAGACGGTGGATGCCGAACCCACGCCCGGAGTCCCTCGTGCACATCCGCCTGGTATAAGGTGTTAACACACAAGACGGGGGCGTGGCGGGGTCAGGGGAGATATCGCGCGCTAATTGCGCTCGTTACGTCCTAAGTGGATAACGGTTCGGACTAAAGGGCGTTACGTTACGTTATACGTTACGTGTTTACGTCAGGCGCAGCTTCCCGTGTTGGGTAGGCTAGCGAGACAATTAGGTGGGAGTATATGGTAATGTCAAGTATGGTGATCCGGCAGTGGACTTTCTAACAAAAACATACTTGCTCCCTGACAATTATCATAAAGTGGCACCACAGCAAACTTGTGGATGTTAACGTCAGGCGCAGCTTCCCGTGTTGGGTAGGCTAGCGAGACAATTAGGTGGGAGTATATGGTAATGTCAAGTATGGTGATCCGGCAGTGGACTTTCTAACAAAAACATACTTGCTCCCTGACAATTATCATAAAGTGGCACCACAGCAAACTTGTGGATGTTGACGTCAGGCGCAGCTTCCCGTGTTGGGTAGGCTAGCGAGACAATTAGGTGGGAGTATATGGTAATGTCAAGTATGGTGATCCGGCAGTGGACTTTCTAACAAAAACATACTTGCTCCCTGACAATTATCATAAAGTGGCACCACAGCAAACTTGTGGATGTTGACGTCAGGCGCAGCTTCCCGTGTTGGGTAGGCTAGCGAGACAATTAGGTGGAAGTATATGGTAATGTCAAGTATGGTGATCCGGCAGTGCAGTTTCTAACAAAAACATACTTCATCCCTGACAATTATCATAAAGTGTTACCACAGCAAACTTGTGGATGCTGACGTCAAAGCCACCCGCTGATTGGCTCCAACTAGCTTATCTTTGACGTCAACATCCACAAGGTTGCTGTGGAACGACTTTACCACCGGATTAACATAGAATATCAATGAACTGGCACCTGATATGTATTCTGTATTGTTTACACAATAAGAGCTGTTTGATTGACACCTTGGCATTCTTTTGTTTCAGGTTGGTGTTAAGGATTACTCGTTCTCGTATTCAACTGTAAGGCGAGATAATGGAGGGGGTAAGATCACTGAATGAAGTTTACCCACATAATATTTGTAAACATTCGACAGTTGCATAGAAAGAAGATAAATATAGAAAAACTATTTTCATTTTATCATTTATAATAGTATTTCTAAGTGAATTTGCATACTTCCTCCTCAGATCTTTAAAATACTCACAAAATGCAAATGTTTCAACTAAGAAGTTAAAACGATACTCTTGTCAACAATTATTTTGTTCTTCAATTTTCCACGACTTGTAGTACCAAGAATGTGTTAATTTAATCCGCTCCTGGGATATAAAGTTTCGCGAGAAATACGTGACTTTCAGTGCATTATCTTTATTAGCATTTTATGTACCTATGTGTTTTACTTGCACAGTTATTACTCTTGCCTTGCCGGTGCATAATAATAATAATAATAATAATAATGATAATAATAAATACGCCGTAGGAAGGAATCCCTGCTGTTAGGGGCTTTACTTGCTGCGACGTTCCCCACAGCCTTGCCAAGGTTGTTGTTTCAACTGTGAGCACCGCCTTGTGTAGAGTTTGTCGCCGGTTAAGTATTTACTCATGCTTGTCTTGTCGTCTGTGCTTCCGTCCGTCCGTGAACGGCATCAAATCAATCAATCAATCAATCGATAGCCGAAGACAGTGCGGTGAATACCAGGCCGTCTAAATTATAATGAGAGTTGGAGATGTGTGCTGATAACGTGTATAAACATGTATAAAAGAGGAGAGAAATCAATTACACGTTTGCCGAAGACAGTGACCGGTCAGCTGTATTTGGCTATTCCGAGAGAATCTCTACGACTTTTATGGCACACTCGTTTCCCCGAAGTCGTATGACCTAGCTGTCGGGTACCTCGTTAAACGCCAATTAATAAAAAATTGCACTAGTTTTTTTTGGAGTATTTTTCTTTATTGTATGTCCAGTGATCGAGTGGTCGAACGGAGATTGCAATCAATCAAGTTGACATTTGGAACATCCACAAACTTCGACGTGTGGATAGAACGCCATTATTTTTGTGGCAACATCGTTCATGAAGTTACTTATTTCACTCTATAGTTATGCCAAGTTCTCATTCTTTTACGCCAACGCTGGCCCCTCCTCTTTGACGTTCGTCGAGAATACTACGGCTACGGTTGGCCAACGTCCGCCGTCAACGTCCCACGTAAAAGCATGGGAACCGGCCATTACACGAAAAAAATAAAATAAAAAACGAAATATCATAAAAATGTGAGATGGCCATCTCGTAGTAAATTTTCCCCCCGTCACGAATATGTTAATTTCAACGTGATGCGATAAGTATGGTAGATAGAAATCGGAGCACCACCGCGGGTAGTATGTCACCTCTCCACCCCGCACCTCTCGTAAGACGGACGATGCAGCTCGAGTAGGCCTACTTCACACTCATGTGCTCGCTTATCAACGCGTCACTCACACAGAGCGTTTCCCAATTACGATGCACATTTGGAGTGTATGTGTATAACGAAGATTTTCCGTCACTTACCCGGACATGCACTTCCATTTACCTTCTGAAATATGTAACTTTACCATTGTCCATTGTAGATCGCCACTGGTAACCGTAAATAAAACTAATATTATTCCCTTGAACCCTCCCTACCCTTGCAGCTCCATGCGTTGGTCATCATCTTAGAGAGCTCGTCTCACGTCCCTGGAGTAGACAACACGGAACATAGTGTACACCGGTTCCCACCGCAGAACGAACCCTTGCACCTCCACGCGTTGGTCATCGTCTTAGAGAGCTCGTCTCACGTCCCTGGAGTAGACAACACGGAACATAGTGTACACCGGTTCCCACCGCAGAACGAACCCTCGCACCTCCATGCGTTAGTCATCGTCTTAGAGAGCTCGCCTCACGTCCCTGGAGTAGACAACACGGAACATAGTGTACACCGGTTCCCACCGCAGAACGTACCCTTGCAGCTCCATGCGTTGGTCATCGTCTTAGAGAGCTCGCCTCACGTCCCTGGAGTAGACAACACGGAACATAGTGTACACCGGTTCCCACCGCAGAACGAACCTTTGCACCTCCACGCGTTGGTCATCGTCTTAGAGAGCTCGCCTCACGTCCTTGGAGTAGACAACACGGAACATAGTGTACACCGGTTGCCACCGCAGAACGAACCCTTGCACCTCCATGCGTTGGTCATCGTCTTAGAGAGCTCGTCTCACGTCCCTGGAGTAGACAACACGGAACATAGTGTACACCGGTTACCACCGCAGAACGAACCCTTGCACCTCCATGCGTTGGTCATCATCTTAGAGAGCTCGCCTCACGTCCCTGGAGTAGACAACACGGAACATAGTGTACACCGGTTCCCACCGCAGAACGTACCCTTGCACCTCCATGCGTTGGTCATTATCTTAGAGAGCTCGCCTCGAACCCTGGAGTAGACAACACGGAACATAGTGTACACCGGTTCCCACCGCAGAACGAACCCTTGCACCTCTATGCGTTGGTCATCGTCTTAGAGAGCTCGCCTCACGTCCCTGGAGTAGACAACACGGAACATAGTGTACACCGGTTCCCACCGCAGAACGAACCCTTGCACCTCTATGCGTTGGTCATCGTCTTAGAGAGCTCGCCTCACGTCCCTGGAGTAGACAACACGGAACATAGTGTACACCGGTTCCCACCGCAGAACGTACCCTTGCACCTCCATGCGTTGGTCATCGTCTTAGAGAGCTCGCCTCACGTCCCTGGAGTAGACAACACGGAACATAGTGTACACCGGTTCCCACCGCAGAACGAACCCTTGCACCTCCATGCGTTGGTCTTCATCTTAGAGAGCTCGCCTCACGTCCCTGGAGTAGACAACACGGAACATAGTGTACACCGGTTCCCACCGCAGAACGAACCCTTGCACCTCCATGCGTTGGTCATCGTCTTAGAGAGCTCGCCTCACGTCCCTGGAGTAGACAACACGGAACATAGTGTACACCGGTTCCCACCGCAGAACGAACCCTTGCACCTCCATGCGTTGGTCATCGTCTTAGAGAGCTCGCCTCACGTCCCTGGAGTAGACAACACGGAACATAGTGTACACCGGTTCCCACCGCAGAACGAACCCTTGCACCTCCATGCGTTGGTCATCGTCTTAGAGAGCTCGCCTCACGTCCCTGGAGTAGACAACACGGAACATAGTGTACACCGGTTCCCACCGCAGAACGGCGGAAAAACTGTGACGTGTGTGTCCGTTTGGTTATTATTATTATTGCTACACGAAACGAACGTTCTGCATCGTATTTCTATTAATCTCCATAGAGTGAATTGATCGCCTCCTGGTGACGACACGACACGCCATACATACATTAGTCTCTCTCTCTCTCTCTCTCTCTCCTTAGTCCTTATAACCCGGTACTACTCGCCCCAATCTGCCCCGCGTCCATGCGGTGCGTGTCTAGTGTATAGGTAGGTACTCGACGATACACATATACTATACAATAAAATGTAAACTTAACTATTGCCAGGAAGTGATTGGATATAGTCGCGTCGCGTTAACTTGCAAGGTGTTGTCGTCACGGATTATGTAATAGTGAAGTGACGCGTGTGACAACTACCAACCTAAATCTAGTTGCATCCCGTTCTCCTGCCTCAGATATTGTAGTGATATCGCCCGCATGTTGTCAGACGTGGTGGGGTCGCATTCCATTCACGGTTGGTGCAGTCAATAAAAGAGGACACTAACAATGCAGCTATCGGGCAATCTGGAGTTGAATACCGTTGAAATAGACCGTGGGGAGCGACCGTCTCTTTTCAGAATGTTAGGGGACATCTTGTCGCCAGTATACGTGTCCCCCCCCCGACCATAGTGTTGGTTTGGTACTCTGTATAGAAGGCTCGATGTCGCGGTGCTCCTCGTGCACATAAGCCAGTGCTGTCCAATATATCTTGTCCCTTATCGACGCACATACTCTAATACTTATAGACCTGACAACATATAATCCACGTTAAAAAAAAAAAAACAGTAAATTTATGGATTTTTCGTATGATCCCTACACTGGGTGCGGCTCTTGTGTGATATCACTGATCTGAATTATATATTTGGGTTCTAATCGTTATTTATTGCTCGTGCATTTATGTAAGTTTAGTGTTTAGAATGTATTTCGTTTAGTTAGAAGACATGTCCACTCAGTAGTTCGCCTTTTCAATAAATCATGTGGACTGAATGGACGACTTGACTTATCTTGTTGTATAATTCAAATCAAAATTGCCCACTTTCACACACTTTTCACCCTCCATGCAGCTAGAAGTCTCCACCAAACTTTGCGTACGTCTAAATCCCGCGGTAATTGTCGGCTAATATTCGCTCGTGTTTGCCCTCATCGATCAGGGAAGCAGCAATCGCAGTTTGACACTCGTCGTCTCGCAACGCTGGAGAAGTAATTAATATTAGCATAGAAACACTGTCGTGGGGGGAGGGGAGGGCTGAAGAGGGCGGGGGGAGACTTGATCCCTGCACTACACACACTCAAGTACTCCCGAGTGCAAAACTTGATCTGTTTGTTTAGTCGTGATATACCCTGATATCTGTATTTCGTATTTTGTGTATTTTTATTATTTAATTATTGTTATTGTTTTACGAAGTACTCGACAGCTAGGTCATATGCCTTTTCGTATTTGCCTTTAGTTGGTTTAGTTAACAAAAAAAATCTATGGACTATCATCCCCTTCTGATTCCCCCACCCCACCCACCCCCATATAGGCTCGTGACTGAATCGAGTTTATCCACCGACAACAGCACTTGACAGATGTTGTCCATTCCATGCCTCGCTAGTTGATGCATCCTTCTGAAGTATTGATCTAGTCGTATATATGCGCGCACTCACACAAACACACACATTAATCGTATAAAAACACACTGACTGACTGACTGTTCGAACAAACAAACAAACAAACAAACAAACAAACAAACAAACAAACAAACAGATTGTTACTGTATGTCGGGATTGCGACCCGTGGATCCGTCCGGTCGGGTGGACACGCGAGCAATCAAACGTCCATCGCTACTCGATTACATGTCGGTGTACACCGGTGTTGCATTTGAGATGTTGCAAAACAGACAGCATCGCATCCTGTTCGGTAATTGAGTTTATAAAACTGTAGGATTGCGTTAAACAAGCACGTATGATCTATGCCTGACGATGCGTGATGGATGTACTACGTAACGTTTGCCTCTCGAATACTATTGGAATCGACCAGTCGATATACTTTACTTTACTTGATTGCAATTAAGGCCAGTGTAGTGCAAAACGCCCGCTTTAGCCTGATGACTGATGATTGATGAATGATAATGAGGAAGGGAGGAGAGGAAGCCTGGTACCGGCACGTAGCCTACTCATGTCGAAAAGTACCAAGGGGACCATCGGCTTTACGTCCCATCCGAATGGAAGGTCAGTCATATATAGGTTCCGGCACTAACCTGGACTGCCGAGCAGTTGACGAGGAGAACAAAGCTTTTACACAAGCCGATATAGATTGGATGGCAATGAATTACATAATTGTAAGGAGCTATATTAATTTGTGACCACTTTAATGGTTAAATCGTCAATGGCGTGGATAAGGAGGTTGCTAAGCAGCGCTACATGTGTCTGGCCTGGCAGCTTGACTTCACCCCTCAGCAGTATAAAGTCGTTACACAACGACCTTGTGCATGCCGAGTGCTGACGTCATAGACGAGTGAGGCTTGGCCAATCAAATGGCAGTATTAGCCACCCGCTGGTTGGCTCCGACTCGCTCATTTATGACGTCGGCATTCATAAGGTTGCTATGGAACCACTTTAGGGTAGCTTGAAGGGTAGCTGTACTTATAAGCCAGCTTCTCTCCCTGACTGACAGTCATTGACAACGGGTGGTCGTGTAAAAGCTAATGAACTAGGTACTAAATGTCGCATAAACGACACGCGAACTTCTTTACACTTATCGTAACGTGGCTAATTGGTAAACTATGGTTATCTTGCGATAAGGTTAAATGTGGGTGAAGTTTTTAAGACGCAAAGTAGGTGACTGTTGAAGAGCTACACCCATAATGCTCCCTTGCTAGCTAAATGACGACGACCATTGAGGAATTGTTGTCGGAAAGAAGTGTGAATGGCGGCAAGTGAGTATACCCCATACTTGACATTCACAACACCCCGAAGACCCATCAACCTTCTCTTCAGTGGTCAGCCGCAGCCGTTGTGCCTGGAGGAAACCAGTGGACGTGAGGAGGGTCGGAGGAAAGGTTACGTTAGGGTAGAAGGGAATCGAGTGAGAGAAACAAGGACTTTCTCGCAATGTGCGAGATATTGATGCAGCAAGAAGTGTGTAAGCACGAGAGAAACATGGCGATTGTTTGTTACAACTTGGCCATCTACTATCGAGTAAATTCAAGAGAAAAATCGAAAAACGTTCCTTGTACTCAACTTACTCTTTCCATTGGTACCGAGAAAGAAAATCATTATCTCTCTACTTTCTAGAATCTAGATCCATCTAGTCGATCCCAAAGGAACACGTATAATCCGAGATCGGGGTAGATTCGTAAACAGTAAATTTAAAAAAAAAATGCGTTTGACACGACAATACTTGTCTTGTGCCCATTGTTTTTTCTTCAAGATCTACATTTTCGATTATGTTGTAGCACCAGTGAACAAGGTTCGTTTTGGCCATATATTTTAGAAATCGCGGACCTCGCCGAGCTCTAGGATTTAGTGCCTACCGTAGGGTTTTAAAATTTCCTGAAATTTTTTGCTTGGGAAAAAACCCGGTTTTTTCAGTTTTTTCCCAAAAAACCCGGGAATTTGGGAAAATTTCGTTTTCACCTAAAATGTGTAATATGTAAATTCCTTGTGGTGAGAAATGTGACCGACGTCTAATCTAATGTAAAGCTGTAATGAAGTACCAGGACGAAAGGTAGGGCCTAATGGAGACTATTTACTGCCTACTGGGCCACTGGCCACATAGACAAAGCTCAATGCCACCAAAAAAAATCACAAATTGTTGGTTCTGTAGCTGCTAATGATGATGATGATTTTCAACTTCTTGAAGATTTAGATGCCAATGACGAAGTGGGTGAACAATACGAAGTGTCCGACTCCAACTCAGACAACATCATAGGGCCCAGTACCACTGAGGATGCAATTGATCACCATAGGAGGACCAGGATCAGGAATGAGTTAGGCCTAACTTGGAGAGAGACAGATTGATTGTGGTGAGAATGAGAATGAGAATGAGATGATTATAACCGAAAGACTCAACTATCATGTACCACCAAGAAGCACTCGCAAGCATGCACTCTTTCGGATTCCATCTAGCCGTATTGATGTTTACAAGTACTCCTGCATAAATAGGATACAATCAACATACAACACGCTTACAATAAACCAGGACCTTGACCTACACAACACTACCTTGGGGGCTTTCAGGGCGAGAGTCAAAGATGCAATGACTGAGCGATCTCACATTCTCTGATTTTCGCCTTCAGGGTTTCGAAGGGGGTGGTCTACACACACACACTCACTCTCACCCTCACACACACACCAACAATCACACACTCACACCCACACTCACACCCACACTCACACTCACACTCACACTCACACTCACACTCACACTCACACTCACACTCACACTCACAATCCATACACAATCACACTCGCACACAAATCTTAATTCTTGTTTTGCTTTGTTACACTATGTACTAGCTTCACTTACACTGACTATTATGTATTATGTCTATTATATTGCACTTGTGGGGCTTGCCCCGTTGTCAATAAAGACCAAATAAATAAATAAATAGACTGATGAGTAGAGATCCTTGTAAATGGTTTTATTTTTTAGCATATTCCGTTTTATTAAATCCAAATTTCGCTGTTGAGCAGTAATTTCAGCTTTTTGGCGGTGTTTCAATTTTAATTTACCAAATCTAATTTGTATCTAGTATTCTAACGTATGTGGCACTGGCATGCCTACATTGTCGCGAAAAAAAAGAAAAAAAAAAGAAATCTGTCGCTAGGAATGCGGAATGCAGTCGACGCACAAGGTACGAGAAAAATCTGTTGCGAGCCGGTTTAGCAGGGGTGGAAGGGTAACTGCAGTCACTGCAGAAAATGTTGAAAATTACGTTTTTGACAGAAATTCGGCGATTTCGCGTCAATTCAACAGCTTCAGTCTTTTTCGTTTTTATAACAGTAAACTTATGCTATTTCGCGTATACACAGGATTTCGTTTTATTTCGCGATTCAAAAAGACTATTTTTGGACTCACGACAGACTGTCATGCCAACATATTTCAATTGCTGCACGTTTCAAGTGATTCCGCGCTATCGCGCATTGCGAAATACAAGGATCTCTACTGATGAGTATAGGCCTATACACAAACTCGTGTGTGAGGACTAGGCTGAAGCTTTATTTTTCTAACGTTTTTATTTAATAAATGTTAATTCATAATCTTTAATTCATAATCATTCGTTGTTCATTAGTAGTAAGGATTTAGTATTATGATTAGTATCTCTATTCTTGGTGTCTTGCATTGTTTGTATTTGTAACAACGTTGAAAGTTTAAATTGGTTATTTGCAGTAGTACTTTAGGCCTATTTTCAATTTTTCCCAAAAAACCCTACTTTTCCAGAGCATCGTAAGAAAACCAAAAAGCCCGTTTTTTTCCGAAAAAGAACCCGGTTTTTTTCCACCATTTAAAACCCTATGCCTACGTCACGAAAACACGGCACCCGTTATCACAAGTGCCATCGAGACGACCGACATTGTGAGCGTTGTCACGTTGTCACTACTTCATCCCCCGACCGACCGGTCGATGATCAAGACACTCGACCGTAGACAATACGAACAGAAGGGTCGCTCATCTGTTCTCATCGTCGTCAGCTGTTATACGATAAGCGTATAGATATTTACTAACCGTTATTATTATTAACTTTCTGTGATAAAGATGATGAGCATTCAGTCACATTGGCATTCTGTCTGTCTGCCGTTACGAACAGAAGGGTCGCTATCTCTCCTCATCTGAAGCCGAACGATAAACGTGCACAACGGTTCAACCACAACTGACGGCATCGTGATTGTAATCGTAATCCGGAAATCGTGAAAGAGTTATACCTAGCTAACTTACTTGGTTCTTCTGGCGCTGTTCACAACAAAATCGTAACGTCGTAATGGATTGTAATGGTAAGTCGTATTTCTGCAATTGCGATACCGCCAGTTGTGGTTGGGTCTTTAAGAGTATTTTTCCCAACCAGTTATTATTATTAATAATAATATTATTGACTTTTTGATAAAGATGATGTGAACTCATGCAGTGACATTGGCATTCTGTCTGGCTGCTGCCGGATGGCTTCCCTACCCTAATAGCTGTTTGCTTCCTCGGAAGCTTTTATTCGGTTGTCATGGCAACTAAGACTCTAGGGGGCCCCCGCGTGAATCAAGTCGTGTTTTCTATACATTTGTCTTGCGATTAGGGCGGTCTTGGTATACGGCAAAAGCACACTTCCGTTTCTCTGAATACATTTCTACGTGAATGAAAGATATATACGGAGTTGGTTGAATGCCACCTGTATTCACGTACTTAACTCGCGACATTCGGTTTAATGAAGCGATTTAATGATGGCTTTACCAGTTTCTCTCCCTACTGAATCCGAAGCCAGACCTACCTCTATATACATGCTACATAATGTATGTGATACATACAGGGTTCAAGTGGACTTTTCCTTTAGAAGTAAAGGAAACGGTGCATGCGATAGTGAAAATATCCCCACCATGTGGAACCGGGGGGAGGGATCATCATGTGGTATCTTTTTTGCAAACGGTGACTTTGAACTGGAGCTGTTGTATAGTGGAAGACAATAAAGTAAATACAGTTTTTTTTTTATTCTCTTTTAATAATGTTTTATGTTTGACTTTTTTTAAGCTTTTCATACAATGGCTTTCAAGACAATTATGGTGGATTCGCGGACGCAAAACTGAGCTCATTTTAAATGGGTTTATTCGAATATTCACAACAAAAGTGATGATATTCTAGTAGTGGCTTACAGGGGCGGGGAAGACGTATATTCAGTATAGCTTATATATACAATGTACACCACCAACATTTGACACCTTCGTTCGCTTTCGTCATCACTCATCAACATAGAATCCATTTTTTTTTTTTTTACAAATCTAATTTTGTCCCTCTCTATAACAGTTTCACGAGTTCATACTCGAAATTCCTCTCGTGATTAATTAACGGTCGTAATTAGGGCAACAAGTATCGCAATGCGCATAACATACACATATACGACGACATGATATTATTGTCTATGCATGCATGCGGACTCGACACTTGCAATAATTAGTGTGCTATGCTAACTAAACTAGACGACATTCGAGGTGGCCGCGCACTCACGCGCACGTA
Organism: Isoperla grammatica; assembly: GCA_945910005.1. Lineage (NCBI taxonomy): Eukaryota > Metazoa > Arthropoda > Insecta > Plecoptera > Perlodidae > Isoperla > Isoperla grammatica. The sequence continues at coordinate 8,341,901 of OX246743.1, read as the reverse complement.
ATGCAGTCCAATTACTTACACACGTCTGTCTGTCTGTCTTTAATTACTGTGAAGGTATGATCTCTTAAGTCGACACGTTACGTTGTTTGTATACCTCGGTCGTGGGGGTGAGGGTGAGGCGACTATTGTCAGCTGATGAGTGAGTGATAGAAAACATGTCATTAATGAGTTTTGTAACCGAGTGGGTAGAGACAATATATGTATTATATATGACATTTTTTTCTCACTTTATAATTTTTAGTAACTTTGTTTACTCCAGTGCTTCCGTAAATTACGTTTCTTATCCCTCATCCCTCCCTTTAGTAAAAACAGCACAATCACTGCATCCCCAGTATAGTTAGTGTGGCTCTGTCTAGCATGCACGTACAGAACCCATTGCCGTGCCCCAGACGAAGCTACAATTAAGATAGCGAATGCAAATAATCTGCATAAAAGAACGGTTGTGCCGGTTACGTAATAGTTTCCATACAAGTCCGCGTTTTACTTGCTAGCATTAAAGTTGATTTCGTAAGTTTTATTTTAATTTCTGATAACGGCTAAAGTGTGCGCATTAATTAACTTTAGGTTACTAAACCCTAATATCATCAATGGCGGAGTTATCCCTACTTCAATCTTACATTAAAATCACTAGGAAGTACCCAGTGACTGTGCTAAATACTACTAATTACTCTTCCAATCTGCGCTCTTGTATTTTATTCAAATTTATTCCAAGCGTATTTAATTTAACACGGTCGCATCGCAAATGAATGGATGGATTAAAAGGGCATTGTGTTTTCTTTGTTGTGTTGGCACTGTTTTTATTGTAAACTATTTACATTTTGTTTTTTTATAGAGCTGTGTGCTCGCTTGAAACTCGGGTGTAGTAGAGATGAGGATGTTTGTGTTCCAGCAAATGGTAGTTTCACTATATAAATACCGCGCGAAATTAGCTGTTTTATTAATATCTTGAGAACGCTATACACTGTTAAAAAAAGTGATAAATGCGCGCATTGTAGTTTGTAAAAACTAGTTTTAAAAAAATAACACACATTTTAATCTTTACGGTTGTTATTGGTGATGTGAAATAATTAACAATTCATTACTAATAACCCAATAACGATAAAAATATTTGAAACTTTTAGAATCCAGTTTGGTTGTTGTTGTACGAAACCACAATGCGCACATTTATCACTTTTTTAATAGTGTATTACTAAAAAAAAAAAAAGTTAATTTCGCGCGGTTTTTATTCTAAGACTCAGTCAGTTGCACGGTGGTCCGTTGATTGGTTCGCACTCTACAAGAGCCCGTCCTTCCCACGCCGTTTATTGCCGGGCGATGGCGGCGGATACGATAGCCGGGGGGGGGGGGGGGGGGCGGTTATCATCGGGTCCAGTCGGAAGCTTGACCCGACCCGGCGATCGGCGCGAATCCCGAATCCAGGAAACTGCTCGTCACGCCTCGTTTGAACCGTCAATCAGAGCACACGCGACCTTGAACTCTCGTGTCTTATCACTATCAGGGCGGGGTGACGTCATCATGGTTGTGGACCTAGACCGTCGGGTATTTGTTGTGTTGCAGCGTCTCGTGGAGACCTAGCACAACAGTTTCTTATTTTCTGGTGATTTTCAATAGTAAATGTAGTGAATTGAGACTCGAGTGTTTTATCAACGAAATGGTAAGTGGGTTATAGGCTCGATCTGCTCGAGTGTTGCACACAAAGCGCTTGAAACGCGCGAGAATTAAAGGTGTTTCGTTCTTAGCTTTAAAATGACGTTTTTAGAATGATGTGGGGCTAGATAGTGTCAATATATCTAAAAGGCATTAAAATAAAACTCGTGCAAGGTTAATTTGATCCAAATTTAACATCTTTTAAAGAGGTAAAAAGGAAGTTTCGATGCTATATTATCCATTGGTCTTCTTGGATTTGTCGTCTGAGTCCACCATATATTTACAGTCGGAATGGATGTAATCTTTGTGAACATCAACTGTATATTGATATATCTAGATGTGGTGTCAAATGTTCAAATCAGTTGAGATGTATACTATTCGACCTACCCCAATCATGTCGAACTTCCCTCTTCAGCTTATAAAGGTTATACGACGTGAGTTGCGAGTTGAGGTGATTGTTGTTTGATCATCGCAAAGTAGTTAGACTTTGTGAAAATGGGAAAACTTTGTAAAGTTGGAAGACATTTTAGGAAAACGCATTTCAAGTATAACTATTATGTGTAAACGCTAAAGTAGCTATTACCCGTAAAGTGCGATCGTGCCGCACTCGCCAAGTGCGCGATTTTCAGCCGAACTAATGTAGGCCTACTATGTTTTGAAGGTAATACAAATAGCTAAACCCAAGCTCGACGGAAAACAAAAATACCAAATAAATTGCTTTGAGCGCGGTTATTTTGTAGAACTTCGGAGTTGTTTTATTTTATTATTATGTGAACTTACCTCTATTTATTGTATACAGTCGGAAGATGTAGATTTTCGGGACCGAAATATCTGAACCCTTTCTTGCGCGTTGACACTTTAAAAATATAGCTGTAGTTTACTTCGCAATTCGCATACAAAATTAGATATAATATAGTATAAGAGTTTAGTATATAAAACGTTTCAAATAGTCGGTGGAGGAAGTTCGATGCTGGAACTCGTGTATTATTGCGAAGTTGTCTAGTCAACAACTTCTAAGCCATCAACGTCGTATCTCATTGCGGCTATAGTCGAATCCGCATCCATACGTAGGTCGGTCCCTCCTCGTGGTGACCGGTACCCGCAAAGAGGCCTCTTGTGCTTATCTTTTGTCATGTCTATATTCATATTATGTCTTTCGTCGTCTTTCCCTTCCACTTTCGGTCGGATTCTTCATATACACACTTGCCCCGCCCCTCTTCGCGACATGAACGCCCCCCCCCCCCCTTCCTGAACTTGATTTCCCTTATGACGACCCCGGCGATGTGTGATAGATCTGTTTCGTCTGTCGTGTCGCTATAACCGATTTCACCAAACTTTTAATCCGATAATCGGAGATTTGCTATACGAACATACACCACGGCCATGTAATGTTTGTTAAAACCATAGTTACCAACCCGGGATTATACTAAATCGGAGCTTAACGAAGTTGGCGATAATAAAAATACTCAATGCTATCATGACTAGACTAGAGACAGACTACACCCAGCCATCAATGGGAGGGGTATTGATAGCGTGCAGGTCACCATGAATGTATGAATGAACCCGTACGTCCTGTCCATGCAGTTAGTTACGACAGCGGCCACGACGCGCGCTAGTGTGCTCGAGGTTGTCAGCTTGTGACGGACGGGAGTCGAACCGATGACGTCACCCGTCCGTCCTGCCCATGCAGTTGGTTACGACAGCGGCCACGACGCGCGCTAGTGTGCTCGAGGTTGTCAGCTTGTGACGGACGGGAGTCGAACCGATGACGTCACCCGTCCGTCCTGTCCATGCAGTTAGTTACGACAGCGGCCACGACGCGCGCTAGTGTGCTCGAGTTGTCAGCTGTGACGGACGGGAGTCGAACCGATGACGTCACCCGTACGTCCTGCCCATGCAGTTAGTTACGACAGCGGCCACGACGCGCGCTAGTGTGCTCGAGGTTGTCAGCTGTGACGGACGGGAGTCGAACCGATGACGTCACCCGTACGTCCTGTCCATGCAGTTGGTTACGACAACGGCCACGACGCGCGCTAGTGTGCTCGAGGTTGTCAGCTTGCGACGGACGGGAGTCGAACCGATGACGTCACCCGTACGTCCTGGCCATGCAGTTAGTTACGACAGCGGCCACGACGCGCGCTAGTGTGCTCGAGGTTGTCAGCTTGTGACGGACGGGAGTCGAACTGATGACGTCACCCGTACGTCCTGTCCATGCAGTTGGTTACGACAGCGGCCACGACGCGCGCTAGTGTGCTCGAGGTTGTCAGCTGTGACGGACGGGAGTCGAACCGATGACGTCACCCGTACGTCCTGGCCATGCAGTTAGTTACGACAGCGGCCACGACGCGCGCTAGTGTGCTCGAGGTTGTCAGCTTGTGACGGACGGGAGTCGAACCGATGACGTCACCCGTACGTCCTGTCCATGCAGTTGGTTACGACAACGGCCACGACGCGCGCTAGTGTGCTCGAGGTTGTCAGCTTGTGACGGACGGGAGTCGAACCAATGACGTCACCGCCCGCCATGGCAACGAACGGTATCAACGAACGATCTCCGTCTTGGTTTTATCTCTGAACTCGTTCCACGGTGATGACCTTGGTAATGATTGCGAGCGCTAATTAATTATGTAAGGAATCCGTACGTAACGTATGAAAGTATGGTGATGGTGTTGTTGTTGCGCGCAGGGTCTTGTGCGCAAGTACACTCGCGGACAGGTAACAGTGGGGACGGGAGTGCTCTATTATCAACCCTTCATAGAGGGCGTTTCCCTATCGAGTAATAATAGTAATCGTATAATAGAATAGCATGATTGCAATAATAACGCGACGGAAAACAACAATAATCTAGTGGATAAAATATAAAATATAACCGTGACGTCAGACTAATCTATGACGATCGATCAGAATGTGCCGACCGGTCGAATATGGGTACCTCGATCCTCCTCGTATAGTGTGGCCGGTGCCCATCCACATAGAGGGCTCTCTTCTCTTGAATATCTTGGAGCATCATCCCTTTCATCATCATTTTTTCTCTTCCTGGCTCTTTCTCACCTCTTCTTCTTCTTCTTCTTCTTCTTCTTCTTCATCGTCATCGTCATCGTCATCAGCATCATCATCACCAGCATCATCATCATCATACAGGCCAGCCCTATTTGCGATTCCCTTACTTTGGATCCCTTGTGAGTTATGACGACCCCGGCAATGTGCAATGGATCTGATTCGGCTGCCGTAATATTTTTCGTTACATAATTTTCGTTCCATTTCGTCATAGTAATTTTCTCTAGCTGTCGAGTAAGTCCTTCATGCGGAGGGGGGGGGGGGGGGGGGTTGGATTGTTGGCCCTCTATAAATAAATAATCTCGTGCCATGAGTGCCCCGCGGCCTTTGTCACATCTCAACAGTCTATTTCTCGAGGATTACAACATTGTTGCCGTCAGCGTTTTCACCCCCTTCGACGGGAACATTTTAATGATCGTCTTTGCACTCGGTCGGTTCTTGGGGGGGGGGGGGGGGGGGGGGATATTGGTTTCACGAGTGGTTCTGCAGGCTACACAATGCGGTTCTCTCTTAATAATGTTGTGGGTTTTAATTATTGTCTGCGGGTCACCCATCTCTGCTGTGGCCATGTGTTGTTGGTGAGTGCGTACACACACACGCGTGACAGGTGATGGGGATGCAAATGAAAGTTCTGTCGGAACAAATATTGTTGCAAAGAATGGCATTATTATAAGACGAATATAATGTTGTTTTTTTTAAAAAAAAATTTTTACGTTGTTTACTCTTGATCATAAAGCCAATATCTCTTGACTGCCCCCCTCATTATTACCCATCTTCATCCCCTCGGTTGTAATTATCAATCGCTTGCTCGATACTTTACGTGGACATATATATACCACTCATAAACCGGGGTGTTTGGTATTTCAAGCATGGACAGTGTGTATTTGTATAAACTCGATCATTTTTAAACGATTTTTGTGTAAGTTTAATTCCAAATTTGAAAAATGATAACATTCTCCCCGGAAGTGAGTTTCGGCTACCGAGAAACGATTTTGTAAAAAAAATAGTTCCAAATTTGAAAAATGATAACATTCCCCCCCCCCCCCCCCCCCCCCCCCGGAAGTGAGTGAGTGTTTGCGGCTACCGAGTGTATCCGTGTGCAGTGATAATCTCCCGCTTGTCGGATACAACATCAGCGTGATCTCTACACGATATGGAAATAAAACATGTAGAGCGTGAATGTGTTACTTACCCGCCGAGCCACCGAGGCCGCAAGGAGAACTAAACCCTTTGTTCGTGTGCGGTACTGTACACTGTACACTGTACACGACGGCTTTGCATTAAATTACACTTGCGCGGATAAAAAGTGTGAAGTGATATTCGTTCCTAACTGTGATCTAATTATCATGCTGATTGTTGGTTGTTATACCGGAGACCTAGAGGCCTACATTTCTTGCACTCTGCAATTGGTAATCGACCATGTTTGTGTGTGTGTACACTCGCCGACATTGACTATATAAATATAGAGTAGAGTAGTAGTATTTAATAATGTTTTAGTATTACCACGTACTCGACAGTTATAGGTCGACGTGACGTGGGCCGAAACAGATCCATTGCACATCGCCGGGGTCGCCATAAGGGAATTAAACACAAGGGAGGGGGGGTTATGGAGCGTGGAGCGTTTGGATCGCAAAGAGCGGCCCTCTTTGCGAGTTTTACTTGTTTCTTTTACTTGCCAGCCGCAAGTATGAAGAAGAAGTATAAGGAAGTATGAAAAATGATGCAGGCCGTGAACGTGAGATGAATAAAGAGACGCACGAAAGCCCTCTTTGCGGGCGCCGGTAAAGAAAGATATCTCTTTGAGCTGGTCGTGTTTTGGTGGATTCCCGACCTGCGAAGAGCGCAGATCGTCGAACGCACCAATCAGAATGAAGCTGCGTTCGGCTGCTCAGAATCTGATTGGTTCGTGCATTTAACATTCCGCTCTCTTCGACGCGTCCAGGTCGGGAACTCACCATCAGCTCGTGAGTTCCTGGTTGTGTGAACCTAGCAAATTACACGATGATTTTTTTGCTATAGTAGTATTCGTATTGTCTATTGGAATTGCTTAATACTTGCCCCTGGATGTGGATGATTTTAAAATAAGCTATAACAGACTGTAACTTGAACACGGGCTTATTTCAAGTTCAACCCGTTTTCCTTGGTAGAATCGCTTAATTTGCTAGGTTCACATAACGAGGAACTGACGAGTTAGCCCGACGATGGGTTGAAAAGAACTACTTGTCTATGAGTTTATACCGCATGAGCATTAGCGGGGTGGATAAACACAAGGACATACCTGCTGTGCTGTGTTGTGGTATTAATAATCCGCAGTGCACTGTTTGAAAACACTGTGGGGTGGGAACCGCAGCTGTGTTCTACTGCACTTTCCAATTAGCGGTTATCATATGTGAACAGCTTAGAAAGAATTACATTTTGCTAAATACGTGTAGCTGGCAAATAGATGAATAAAAAAATACAAATTTGAAAAATATGTACTGTTGTTGGTATGGAATGTTAGATATCTATACGTTCTGGATAGGCTATGGGGTTAATGCTAGTCGGTTTTTTGTTTCATTCTGCTAATTGAAGACGATACGTGCCGAATACAAAAGTACTTTAATCTAATATTTTACAAATTATTTTCAAGCTGGAAATTCACACATTGTGGTTAGCAAACCAGGCCATGCCACCACCATAGGTGATTGACTAGTTACATCGAAATTAACAAATTTACAATGTTTTGGTGATTATTTCACATTTGATTACCGGCATTTAAGAGTTTTTTTGAAATAAAGTTTATTTTCAGTATCTACAATAGTGCCATTCTCACATTAATTCAACGAAACGTATATCTTGTATGCTGTACGGCCCCGTCTGGGACCGGGGTAGAATTTGGTCCAGGATGACTGCCATAGGAGGCGACAAAATGAGATAATCTCCTTTCTCTCTCCAAATCACCCCTCGACGTCATCTGAACTAGTTGCCGAGTACTTTACTGTACCGTATTTAAAATAATGGGGTAGAATTTCATTTTCTCAAGAAATCTGCAACAAAGAACTTATGTAGCAGATGATGTTACGTTACGACGTACTATAATGTCAATAAATGAAAAGGAAGAATGTGTCAGGCCTGCCATGACCTATATGTGCTATACTCCAAGGAAGTAGTAAAACCAAAAACATTACTTTGCTTTTATCATACCCGTTTTTGCCGGCATCGATGCACGAGTTCCGGTTTATGCAAAGCTTAAAATGGCACTTCCCAATCTAGGCCATGATGCACCCGGTTGATTATTTACTTCTTGCACTATACCGTTCATAGAATTACTAGCAGCGTCTGGGATGTTGCCAGCCACGCAGCTCACAGTAGTCTAGCTCGTAAAGGTTAGGGATGATGGTGTTATTATGGTGCAGCCGTCTTGCGTGTAATATACCCCCGCACACTCGTACATTCAGACAGAATAATTTTAGGATTTCTTCGTTGGGTGGGTTAAATAACAAGCTTTTCGGACGCGAGAAGCAATTTTGGAGGGATTTGCGTGAGATGGAGGTAATATTTCGATTCCATCCCTTCTGGATATTCTGGATGTGGCGTAGAATATGACCAAGATATCCTTACCTGACATAAGTAAAGAGTCTTACGAATTATAGTCGAGTCCAACTTAATTTTCTACATCTCTAGTTCTCACCATCTATACTTGAAACGGGCACATTGCGGGTATAATTTACGACCTTGAGGGTTGGATACGTGGAAATACTAACAGAGCGGGCGTGACTAACGAGACTCGTGCACTCAACGAAGCGGAAGACTGTCTTTACGAATGCGTGAAACTGAAAGAACGCCAGGAGGAAGGTGTTGATTTTCTTTGAAACAGCGTGCATGAAAGGGGGCGTAGACTAGGATCTGTTAGTTACGGTGGGGCTGATATAACAGAGCAGAGACTCAACTCGGCATTGCTGTTGAGTGCGTCGTTGAAACAGCGTGCACGAAAGGGGGCGTAGACTAGGATCTGTTACGGTGGGGCTGATATAACAGAGCAGAGACTCAACTCAGCATTGCTGTTGAGTGCGTCGTTAAAAACAATTAAAATATTCTATACCATCATAGTGGTGCTGATTCTTTATTCCGTTTGTTTTCCCAAACATTGACAACAACTGTCCCTTTTGAAAGTAGACTGGCTTTAATATATATATGATTGCGTGTTTTCACCGGCTATAAAACATTACACAATATCGTCATGTTTAATTTTCCCTTAGAAAAATACACATTTTTTAATGTACTTAAATTGAAAGCTGTATTCGGCGGAAATATCTCGTCCGATGGTACAACAGGGCCTCTCGTATTTTCCATTTTCCCCAATATCTAGGTTCTAGTTCCCCTGTGTATGATCTTTGTTCTAATGTTGCATAATATGCGACTCAGACTGTACACAAGATTCGCGGTTGTTTCAGTGATTTCTCAACCTCTACCATCTGTTCTGCTTCTGACAGAAATGTTCCGGTGCTGCCTTAGAGGTTGTGTTGTGGAACAATACAATATCGGAAAACGACTAACAGAGGTTTTGGGCCATGTGGGCTACAAACAAGAGTGTTAAACCAATAAATAGACCCTGTTGGGACTGGCGGCGTCTGGAAGCGCCAAAGGGAAAACGAATCATTGGTTGTTATTAGCGACGATCGTGTGAAGTGGTCCTTGGAAGGTGAATTGATTTCCGTTTCCTGTGTGCTTACAGACGATGGGGTGGTGCGAGCCTGCAGGGGCGGCGATCAGCCAGCCCGCTACGCTAACTAGGACACCAGCTGACAGGTATTGCTATTGATTTCATTGCAGCGTTTATAAGCCTCCTTTATTTGCCTCGGGTGTAAATTTAATTACAGTGTATATATTATACGGGTGTAAATTTAATTACATATATATATTAACTTACATATATTGCAGAGATTCCAAAAATTTTGTTAACCGTGGACGCCCTCTAGCACTTTCCAACAGATTTTTCTCATTTAAACCCTCTTTAAAATTGGTAGGTTCCTCCTCGTGGTGACCGGGGTGACCGCAAATAGGGCTCTCGTGCATAATCTTTGATCATCCCTATTGCTAATTCATGATGCTCTTTACTCATTTTTTCCAATTTTTTTATCCTCCCTCTCTTCTCCTCATTCTCCTCATTCTCCCCCTCATTGAGACCTGAATGCCTCCCCAGTGATGTGTGATAGACGGATCCCACAGGTAATAACATGACACTATCCCGCGAGGACGTCCTAGCGTTGAGCCGTTGTCGCTGGCAGAAACCGGCCAACTACTACTGCGGTAACAAACTCTTCTGTAAGCTCCCACCCTCCTCGATACTGCGTACCGCGTACGACGAAATGCCGCTCGACATAACGGCGAAGGTATTATTCGTAGATCGTGTGTGTGTGTGCGTGTGTGTTGTGTGGGTACGGGATGTTTGTATAATAAACTGTCTTCTTGTATTTCATCTTGTAAAAGCAATCCGTGGACTGGTTTGAAACTGAGCGATCCTTTAGTTAGAGCCCTTTCAAGCGCTTCCGATGGTGGAGCATTGATTGAAATGAGAGCGTAGAAGCGCCGTAGAAGCGCCCACCCATTTGAATCAATGCTCCACCATCGGAAGCGTTTCTGGGTGCGGCATCCTGGGAAAATGCCCTTAATGCCAATTCCCTATTCATGCCAACAACCTCGGCTTTCCCCCCAACGCCAACGTTTATACCTACTTTAAAATTCAATGTTATTAAAGTTAAATGTTATAGGCGATAAATTTGTTGGCATTAGGTGAATTAAATGTATTCCCTTAACGCCAACAGCGTCTGAAATAAAAACGGCGATAAGACGTTGGCGATCCGGCAGGCTATGTATGTAGACCGATCTTTGTCTACATCAACCATTTTCCCCTGCTAAACTTTACTTGCCCTTCAATGTATTATTCCTTCGTGCATCCCCTCGCTCCACAGTCCGCATCATTAAATTATTCAATTAACTTCTTTCTTCTTTACTCTTTTTCATGACTTCCTCCTCATTTGCCACTCTTACATCTAGTCAAGATAGTCTTCTTTTCCAGTACTTTGCACAACAATCTTGTATCACTGCTTCGTAGCTATAGTGTACGTAATGTAAGACTTGGGTATTGCTATTTTGTACGTGTAGGTGTAGTGGAGTCGAACTATGATCTGTTTTCCGTTTTAGTACTTCAAGTAGATAAGATTTGACGTATCCAGTGTAATTAGACGTCTTGCATTCACACTGTAATGTACACTCTCATTAGCTGAAAGTATCTTCAGTATTTTATTCGTGTGATGACAGAGAAGTTTTACGAAAAGATGACTTCAAAATAATGAGCAATTTACTCTCATGCACTGTACAAGTAGACCGTGCACTGTACTTTCTACAACAGTCGTTTTCTGTTGCGAATACATTGAATAGTTTTGTGTATTTTAGTGTTATCATGTGTCGAGTCGCTGATGTATTAAAGATATCCTTTTTATCGACACATCTTCGGGTTAGTTCGTGAGTTCCCGTTTGTGTGATTGTTTTGTTTCGTGTTGCCTAAAATATTTGATCCTGGGTGGATACTATTGACTTTGCTAAACGCGCTATATAACCTACAAATATAGCGTGCGTGTTCTTTTAGACTTAGAAATGAGCAGTTGCAAGGGTGCCCAGGGTGATCTCTAATGACCCGCGCTGGCTCATGCGTGCGTTAGGGGCTTATGGCGCCTATAGGGACGTGGGTTCGAATTTCTCATAATACATTTTTTTATTTTTTGTAGTTGCCCTTCATGTTCAACTAGAGGCCATTTTACACGCCCTTTACTGGACGCTGACATCTTGGGCGTCCGCCATTACGACCATACTACTTCCCCAATGCACAGACAGCCTTTTCTACGGGTCAACCCGCGATAGAACCTCGGATTGAACCAAGGAGGTTATATAAAGCACTGGAGGGGCGGTGGCCTATGTTTACCTGGCTGTTGCAGTGAAGCCAGTTTTGCGGCGCGCGGCCGAGCGGCGGCCATATTGGGACTGGAAGGATTTCAATGCATGCATCTTTCCCCGCCCCCTCGGCGGCCCCCCGCACGTGACTTTTTCCACGATGTGTCGCTACAGTTTTCGGCGCCCGGCCTTTGGCTAATCGTGGGTATTTTTTTCGACTTTCCACCCCCACCCCTTCACCCCCTCACGACGTGTTTTATCTCGTCAAGTGTGCGATTTCGGCGCTCTCGTTTTGCGGTAAAAATTGTAAAAAATTCAAATGTTTTTTTGGGAATTTTTCGGATGCTTTTGATCGCAAGTCAATTGATTGGCGCATCTTTTCGTAAGAATTTTATGAATTTTAATGGTCCCTTTTAAAAGTTACGGGCACTTAAACTCGAAAAATTTGCGAAATTTGGATTTGACGGATCTGGTACGTTTTTAACGCGTCACATTCAAACGGCTCTGCCCGTCGAACCAAACGAGATATAACGTTCGTTTTTGTTTCGTTACCGACGCTTACCATCTGGGTAACTGGAATTTGGAAATTGTTTGGATTCGTCCCAGAACTTTCGTCAATCAAATTGTGTACATTTGGTAAAGTGCGTTTTTAAAAAGCGCGTGTAACACTTTGTTTCCACATTTTTTCTTTGAAAATTTTCTCGACTTTTTCATTTTGATAAATAACCACTAATCTTGATTATTAACGAAGCGATTTTTTAATTTCGTCCCGGATGCTTAGTTATGGGCACTTTTCCATTATTTCTACACGGTTTCAGTTTTGATTTTTTTGCGTCAAGTTGGTACTTCCGAAATGGGTTTTTCTTCTTTAGGCCGATGCTGAACCCTTGCCCGTACAGGGGCATGAAAAAACATTTTCGAAAAGTTACCCCTTTACCGAATGACAGATGTTCCCGCAACGCACTTTACACGGCGTTAAGAAAACACGCATACAAAAGTTTTGTTTTTGTATATTAAAAGGGATTTTAATATGCCATCCAACATACATTTGTGATTAGTATTATTAAATGCACATTTGTCTATCCGAAAACGTTACGTTAAAAAATTAGACTTAACGGGTGTCCGAGTTACGGTGCTTTAACGGATTTCATGCGTAGCCGTTTTTTGTCGGAATTTGTCTTTGGGAATTTTTCAAAGTCTTAAAAAAGCATGTTGGAATTTTTTCTAATTATCGTTTTCCGTTTTACCGTGTCCGAGACTATTTTTGACATATTGAATGTACCGGGCACGTACCGTCTTCGTATTTTTGTAATTTTAATTTTTAATTTTCAGTTTTGAACGTCCCCCAAATGTCCCGTTTTGAAATCGGACAACCCGTTTTGGTATCATTAAAAAGAGCGTTCCAATACCTTTCAGTACATGTGCAGTTTGTTGACGTCACACTTACCGGGACGTACCGGAAAGCTTTTGTACGTGCAAAATTCAACTTTTTTGTTTTTGACCACCCAAATTACGAATTTGTTATGAGTTTTTTCGGAATTTTTCGTCGGAATAACTTTTCTCTATTCTTTATTAAATATGTTTAGTTTTTAATTTATCGAAAAAGCTCAAAACACGACGACGGGGGGGTGCCGTATACATTGATGTTATCTGAAGATAATCAATTTCGACACTCACATTTGTCTTTGATGGCTTATTGTGGGTGTCGTAGATACTTGAGTGAAGAAAGAAACTTGAAAATTGTGTGATTTTGAAAAAAGAAAAAAGAATAATTGTACAAAAAGTACATGTACCATGTAAAACTGTCGTGGATACTTGAGTAAAGAAAGAAACGAGAAAATTGTTGGATTCGAATCGCTGACCCATATGGCACTGGACGCTTGAACTCGATATACTATGCTACAACATTGGGCAATTTATTCGTTAAGTATCGTGTAACACGGGCGCGTATAAAAAGTCCGAGTTGATCTTTTTTGGTGAATTAAAGATCTCGTATATTTAATATTGAATCACGCTTTCTAAAAAAGTTGACACGAAGTCTGTAAGTCATATTGGTCGCCCACAATAAGCCATCAAAGACAAATGTGAGTGTCGAAATTGATTATCTTCAGATTACATTAATGTATACGGCACCCCCCCGTCGTCGTGTTTTGAGCTTTTTCGATAAATTAAAAACTAAACATATTTAATAAAGAATAGAGAAAAGTTATTCCGACGAAAAATTCCGAAAAAACTCATAACAAATTCGTAATTTGGGTGGTCAAAAACAAAAAAGTTGAATTTTGCACGTACAAAAGCTTTCCGGTACGTCCCGGTAAGTGTGACGTCAACAAACTGCACATGTACTGAAAGGTATTGGAACGCTCTTTTTAATGATACCAAAACGGGTTGTCCGATTTCAAAACGGGACATTTGGGGGACGTTCAAAACTGAAAATTAAAAATTAAAATTACAAAAATACGAAGACGGTACGTGCCCGGTACATTCAATATGTCAAAAATAGTCTCGGACACGGTAAAACGGAAAACGATAATTAGAAAAAATTCCAACATGCTTTTTTAAGACTTTGAAAAATTCCCAAAGACAAATTCCGACAAAAAACGGCTACGCGTGAAATCCGTTAAAGCACCGTAACTCGGACACCCGTAAAGTCTAATTTTTAACGTAACGTTTTCGGATAGACAAATGTGCATTTAATAATACTAATCACAAAATATGTATGTTGGATGGCATATTCAAATCCCTTTTAATATACAAAAACAAAACTTTTGTATGCGTGTTTTCTTAACGCCGTGAAAAGTGCGTTGCGGGAACATCTGTCATTCGGTAAAGGGGTAACTTTTCGAAAATGTTTTTTCATGCCCCTGTACGGGCAAGGGTTCAGCATCGGCCTAAAGAAGAAAAACCCATTTCGGAAGTACCAACTTGACGCAAAAAAATCAAAACTGAAACCGTGTAGAAATAATGGAAAAGTGCCCATAACTAAGCATCCGGGACGAAATTAAAAAATCGCTTCGTTAATAATCAAGATTAGTGGTTATTTATCAAAATGAAAAAGTCGAGAAAATTTTCAAAGAAAAAATGTGGAAACAAAGTGTTACACGCGCTTTTTAAAAACGCACTTTACCAAATGTACACAATTTGATTGACGAAAGTTCTGGGACGAATCCAAACAATTTCCAAATTCCAGTTACCCAGATGGTAAGCGTCGGTAACGAAACAAAAACGAACGTTATATCTCGTTTGGTTCGACGGGCAGAGCCGTTTGAATGTGACGCGTTAAAAACGTACCAGATCCGTCAAATCCAAATTTCGCAAATTTTTCGAGTTTAAGTGCCCGTAACTTTTAAAAGGGACCATTAAAATTCATAAAATTCTTACGAAAAGATGCGCCAATCAATTGACTTGCGATCAAAAGCATCCGAAAAATTCCCAAAAAAACATTTGAATTTTTTACAATTTTTACCGCAAAACGAGAGCGCCGAAATCGCACACTTGACGAGATAAAACACGTCGTGAGGGGGTGAAGGGGTGGGGGTGGAAAGTCGAAAAAAATACCCACGATTAGCCAAAGGCCGGGCGCCGAAAACTGTAGCGACACATCGTGGAAAAAGTCACGTGCGGGGGGCCGCCGAGGGGGCGGGGAAAGATGCATGCATTGAAATCCTTCCAGTCCCAATATGGCCGCCGCTCGGCCACGCGCCGCAAAACTGGCTTCACTGCAACAGCCAGGTAAACATAGGCCACCGCCCCTCCAGTGCTTTATATAACCTCCTTGGATTGAACCGACGTTCAAGAAGGCTGTGCCTCAATGTAACCCTCAATGATATTCAACAGCTAATAGCTATAGTAGGCCTACTATAGCCGTTGAATATCAATGGTAACCCTGCAAAATTATTGAAATTACGAATTATATTGGAGAAGGCTGCAGTGTATTAAAGTATATGGTTGAAGGTGGCAATGACGGCCGGAAGTTCAAAGATGGCGAAAGCCTCGCATCGTCTCGAATAGCATTGTTGCAATAATGGAGACGTAAAGTATCAATCAGAGCAACCGAAGATTTGACGATAAAGAAGTTATATCTTTACTTATCCCTTGATATATATGGGTCTGTGAATGAACGTGCAGGTTTTCCATGCCATGTTGTGTGTTATTTTTTGTTTGTGTATCGATCGAGCACATTAATAATTGTGTATGTACATCTCAATTTGAGAACACGGTTGTGTGAGTAATTGTAGGCCTACGTAGATTGCGATCGTGCAAGTTCATTATAGATTCTCTCTTTTTTTGCAGCGTAAAACGGTGAATGTTGGGGTTTCATTGTGTATTCATGTTGATTTTGATTGCAAGTATATATTACTGTACTATAATATGTATTTGTGGTGTGTTGCTCGCTTCAATGGTTATTCAGTATCGTATATTGTGTATTTACTTAGTAAATTGAATACAAATATAACATTCTGTTAAATTAACAATGCAAATGCTGTACCATTACCAATATATACGTTTATCACAAATCAATTCAAAGTATTCTTTTAATGACAAAGGATATTCTCGCTATAAAAACCGCTCCAAATAAACGGAGTTTTAGAAATGTCTTGAGAACGCTACAAAATATTGAAAAGGTGATAAACTATGTTGTTGTGAAGTTGTCGTAATTCATTTTGGAATTTACATTAAGTTCAAATATTTGAAACTTTTTGAATTCAGTTTTTAAATCTTACGAAACCATTTCTATATTTTGTGCGTTTTCAAGATATATTTACGTATTTGAAAACGGCTCGGTGTTTTATATTGAGGCTGCCCTAATTGTGATTTAGGCTATTGTGTCTGTCGGCAACCTTGAATACGCCTTATCACGAGCCGTGTTATCTCGACTAAGCAGTGTTATCTGTGGTTCCAGGGCCCAATGAGTGCAGCCGTAATGGATGAGAAGAAACCTGCCAGGCTGGTGGGTTCTAAGGTGTCTCAGATCGCCAACATCTTCCAGAGCATGGTGCCCGCCAAGGAGACGGAGGTGCTGATCACCAGCGCCGTCCCGCTTCGCTCGCCCAAGGCTGAGCGTCGTCGCGCCCCCGACGTGGACGACCCCGCGCCCCCCACCCCGCAGGGGGTGACCGTGGTGCGCACCGAGAGCCACGTGGCGCGGTTCAACAACGCGCGCGCCCTCTTTGAGAAGCTGGCCGAAGACAAGCGCGCCCCGCCCCCCCAGCAGTTGCCGCCCGTCGTCAAGAGCGCGTCCAACTCGTCGGCGGGCAACTCCCCCGTGCGGTCGCCCTCCCCCACCCGGCTCTACGGCAGCGCGGGGAGCATAGACAGCGTGCCCGACGACCCCCCGCCGCCGCGCGCCAACGGGACATACCGCAACGGGGACCTGGGCAACGGGGGCGGGGACTACGTCGCCCCCATGACCGTGTCGGAGAGACTGGCGCAGAGCCGGCTCAACGGGGCCGTGCCCCACAACAAGGTGAACGGTTTCGGCAAGCCCGGGGCGTACCGGCCCTCGCAACCGGACCCCAAGGCGCCGGCCAAGAAGCCGGAGAAGCCGGAGAAACCCGAACGCAAGTTCAACAGCCGCGAACTCATCGAGAAGCAGCGGAACTGGACGTCGCACTTCTCCAAGTCGCGGTCGTCGACGACGCGCTACAACAGCGACCCGAACAAGACGGAGGTCAGCGTCAGCCTGAGTGCGTCGACGGGCTGCGTGAACAATAACGCCGACGAGGCAGCGAACACTTCCCTCCCCGCCGTCACCCCCGCGGCGAGGAGCGCCTCGTTCACGGCCGCCTCCCGGGTGGTCAGGTCGCCCCCCTGCTCCCCCCCGCCGCCCCCCGTGCGCAGCTGCCCACCCCCCACACGCAGCTGTCCACCCCCCGCCACCCCCCTGGTGCGGTCAGACGAGACGTCCTCCAAGTCCCCCGTGAGTCCCTACCCCGACGACACGCAAGAGAAGGACTCTCAAGACTCTTCCAGCACCAACTCGGACAGCATCCTGCTCTCACCAGGTACCGACACTCTGAACCACCCTAGTCTAATTTTATTTACTTTCTTATGCCTTGTCTAGACTAGCACTTTAAAGCGACCGTTAGTGAGTCACTTTAAAGCTAGGTGTAGCAGCTCCAAAAGCAACTTTAAGTCCTCCTCACTTTAAGTGATCCCTAGACCCCACTTGAAGTGAGGAGCTGTTTAATTTTCACAATCGATTGTTGTATTTTATAAAAATGGAGGGAAAACCTAGAATTTGAGGTTATGTCATTGGCACTGAAATCTAGCCTAGTACAGCATAAAATGATTTATGAAGAAATAGCGCAGAGCCTGTCCTTTGTAGGGTACAGCAGAACTTCGGAGTAAAAAAGGCAACCTCAAGACCGAGTACGCTCAAAAAGAGGAGGGAAGTTCGTTCAGGTTGGTCCATTAACAACAGTTTATTCTGTCCCCTAGGCCTATGACATTATCGTCTTTAGGTTCTTTATTGCCATTGCAATGCCTAGGCCTAGGCTAGTTCATGTTTTATCCACTGTTTTAACTACTGCATTACAAAATGTATTAACATTTACAAATCAGTCATTTTCTACGGATTGTCATGCAAACTGTCCAATGTAAACAAGATCAGCTGCTGTCAAGTCTCAAGTCAAGCACAGACCAACTGATAGGTCACTGCACTCTAGACGTGGAAATAAAGTAACCTCGAGGGCTGTAGTGTAGACGACTGGTCACTTTAACTGCCGCACTTTAAGTGATCCTCACTTGAAGTGAGCCCAAGTGTGGACATGGCATTAGTTTGCAATTATCGCTATTTCCATGAAGCACTAGGTACTCAAGTAGAAGTATGATGGAAGCGCGTAGAATTTGAGAGACGAAAAAAAACAACAAACACTTGGGAAACACAAATAAATAAGACATATGCTCCAACATTTGTCAGCTCCCAAGGTAGCTTACCTTGGGAGCCAATATGTGACTACTCTAGTATTTGACTGTCTAATTAAGCAAAGCTTTCTGTAAGAAGGAGACCATAGCCGATAATGCCACTGATTTATAATAACCCGGAAGAACATACAACATACTGCACTGTCATGTTAGTGTTGTGTTTGTAATATAATTCATTAAATCGTGACTTATCATACAAATGAAATTTCAAATACGATATTAAATATATTAGCCGCAAAGGTTTAATGATATCCATGGTGCATTATCTATCATAGTTCACTTGAATATAAGGAACTCCGGACTTGGTAGTAATTGTGGGAAATGTATTTGAAGAAGACCATTTATTTTGTGCTGAAGATTGAAATTGAAAGCCTTTGCCGTATTGCAGTATAATCGATTATTGTTCAGATTCCTAATATGTATTTAGTTTTTGAAATAGGTATCCACTAGGGACGTGTTACCATTTCATATCCTCAAAATTAAAATATGAACTGTTGTTTTTGCATCCAGTTACATTCCAAACTGTCACACTGGCAAAACATAAATTACCATTCATAATGAGTGCGTAGCTATAATAGAACCCAATATAGATAGACCTACCTACAGTATTAGTAATTTTTCATTGAATAAATTGGGTCAATTGTTATCACTTTGTGCGTGGTGCACTTGGGCAACTCTAAATGACCCCTATCTAGGGCCTAATACAAATAACTTAACCCTTACTGCTGGTGGTAGTGGCATGAACAAATTCTAATTGACAGGATTGATAGATAGATGGAAGTAAGAGAGAACAAGCCAGGCATGTCACATCTGACACACCACTTAAATTAGTTTCAATTAGTAGTAATAGAATGCTTAGTAGAGAAGGGAATGGCAATCACCAGTAGGTCTAGAGCATCTAGCCAGTCAGTGTGGTGTATGGTGTACAACAGTAGTGTAAGTGTAGTGCAGTGATCTGGTAGATAGATTAGTGTCCTGTGCACTTGAGTGTAGTGTGTGTTTTAAACATCTGACAGTTTGAGTCTACTCACAGTCTCACACACACAAAAAAGCTCTTGGCAAAGAAGAAGTAGGGAGGAGTGTTAGGCAGGATGGTGGGGGAGTTGGTGGGCTATAAATAGATTTTCCTTTGCAACTTGGGAGATGCTGCTCCTCTAAGAGACAGCAGCTTGTTATTTCCTGTTTCTGGATATTCACACACACCTAATAAAAAGACCAAGCCGGGCTCTTTCCTCAAACAATTAGTGGCTCTTAAAGTGTCAATTTATTTTACTTCGTTTATAATTAAACCAACAGTATTTTTACTTTTGTATTCAAATGTGTTATACTAGTCATGTGATGTGCTATGTATGGATTTCATCTTACAATATCTTTTAGTTATGTGCCTTCGTTTATTTTGTAGCCATTGTTCAGGTACCACATCAGGTTATGTCGATCAGGCTTTTGTGAACGTAATTAACAAATCGTAACTAATACTGCAAAATACTTTAGTGTTTTAATAATAACTGCGTGAAACTAGGACACTTTCGTAGGACTGCTGCGAGTTTTCGGCGTGGGATGAAACGCTATTATATAACCTAGCTTTTTATCAGTTCTAGAGTGGCGATGCTTTCGTTGTGTTTGTTGTGTTGTTCTTGTGAACGTTTGTGAGTGGAGTACGATATCTGCTGATAAGCGCGGAGAGTGCATTTAACAACTACAGGCTCTCTAGTGCAACACTGTAAGTTTTGTTTTACTAACTTACGCCTCCGCCTACCTAGGTTTAGCCGAGTGAGATTTGTTGGTAGGGTTTGGTTCTTATACTTTTGTTTTTGGTCCATTCTCCATTTGGTTTCATTTTATGGTCAATCCAGGCCCAGCACTCGATTCATACATGTAGAAAAAAAAAAGGTTACTGCACACATTATATTAGCCTACATGTTCTCTAGATCCCTGCACCCATATATAATATATATATGACTACGTTTATCAAGCGAGCTGAGCTCGTACTCGCCAGTCCGAGCCGGATATAGTGCGTGCCGAATTTGCGTGATAAACACCTAAGTTCGAACCCAACTCGGCGCGGGTAAGAAGCCGTGCCAGCACGCCTCATGCGATCTAAGATTTGCGTGGTAAACGTATGCGGGCCGAATTGCATCACGTGATCGAACTCACCGCCATGAAAACTAAACGTTTCTTAAGCTGTTACGCGGCAGATATGGCGTCCACCAAGTGGGTGTTGACAAAGAATTGCGATTTCTGCTTCTAACTGTTTCACAGCCATCAGTTTTCTAAGAAAATTCGGGCGCCATGTAATTAATTTTCGTTCAACTTAAGCATGTTTCATTTCGTAGGCCTAGACGTAACGGATGAGGTTATGTTCACTTCATTGCTGATGAGAGTCAGCTGTTACCTGCCACGCCACCGTTCAACCGAGCTGAGTGTGAACTGGGGGGTGCGATCTGAAATTGCGTGATAAACAAGTACCGTACCGAGACCATAGATTGAGTTCGATCTGAGTAGTACGAGCTCGGCTCGCTTGATAAACGTAGTCTATATATATATTTTTTTTTAATGTCTGCATGGGGTCATCTTAGCAAACAGATTGCACTTAGCGTGTCAAGTCTGTAATGTGGAATGGCGCTGTGTGGAAGCGTGTAAAACGTTTATTGCAGGATTTTGCATTTGGGTGCAGCACCTAGGATCATACTGGCGTACTGGTTCGGCTGGGATTTTTTTTATATGGCTTGTTAGTGTTACTGGTATATTTTTGCTTACAATGCAGAAGGTCCAGGGTTTATATATTTCTGTTTATAAAATTAGTTTTAAGTATACATATATCTGGATAGATTAAATAATTAAGGCCCACTATTACAAGCAGCTAAGAAGAACGTTAGTAGTTAATAACTTGTTTTTACCATAGCAACCACACCAATCGCAAGTTTTAAAATCCGCCTAATAGCTGGCTCGTTGGTTTGTTGGTCTAGTGGGTTTATTCCTGCTTCCAATGTAGAAGAACCAGGGTTCGAATTTCGGTTCGGTCATGGGTTTTTAACTTTGGAATTTGACTTTTCTATCAGTGTGATACTGGTGTGTATGTAAACGGTGACTTAGAGCCGTCACATAATAAATGGTACATAAATGTCCCCCATTGAAATCGGTTATTGTAACTGACTAAGTAGACTTGGTCCAGTCTTACAATATTCCAATAAATATTTTTATTCGTTGAATAGCTTGTTGTCCCCATGGCAACCACCAATCAAAACCCTTGAAATCCTCCAAATAGCTCAACTTACTATTGATTGTGTTGTGTTTGTTTAAAGGGGTTCTCACCCGCTACACCAAAAAAATATGTTTAACTAAGGCTGATTACCTATGAAATTAGCGACTAAATGAAAAGAAATCGGGTTCACCATAACCCGGGGAAAAAATATCAAAGTTAGTGATTTTCGAGCTAGGTCCCATCGGCGAAAATCTCCCATAAGAAATAGCATTGGGACGACCTGTATGCCTTGGGACCTTGGAGGATTCTGCTCCAAAAAAAAAATGATGTAATACTTTTCGCTGCGTCTTTCTTTTGTGCGTATTTCGTTTATTTTGGTTTTGTAATCGGAGCTTCCGTTCAGGTACAAAGTAAAGATGTGTAATCGGGTGCTCCATTTCGTTTTGAGCGTTGCTGTGCGTTGCTGTGCACGTCGAGTCGGTGGGTGTCGACTGTCGAGTTGGTGTCAAGTAAGCCAAGCGAGAGAGAGAGAGAGTGAGAGAGAGAGAGTAGTAGTATTGGGAGGGGAAATAGTCAACGCATGCACAATGAACGCGGTCTGCTATGCGGTGTCGAATGGAGTACACCAAGGCCGTCTAGATATATCGCTTCGAGTACACTCGCACCAAAAGCCGGCTGACACCAACAGTCGCCGCGGCAGTTAACCAGAAATTTCATTAATTAATAACAATTCACAGGTTTCAACTTACGATGTTTAATGGTTCATTATCGATTGGTGTGGTGCAGTAGATCATATGGTAAAAAATAAATCTAGCGGGTGAGAACCCCTTTAAGAGATTGTAAGACTGGCCCTAAGACTACAAATTCAAAATTACTTATTTGGTTTATTTATTCATTAGCTCCTATTAATGTTCTTATTAGCTGTTGGTAATACTGTGCCTAGTGACATGAATGGTGTGCTAACGCTGCGTTGTGTGTGCTTGCCGCAGCTGTTGGTAATACTGTGCCTAGTGACATGAATGGTGTGTGCGCAGGCCGCAACAGCGATGTGCTCGCCGACGCTGAGAAGCGACTGCGAGAGGAAGACCCCACCGAGGTGCGTACGGATGTCGCGCACGTGGACAAGCGCACCAAGATGGTGTCAAGTGTGCGTGTGACGCTGCAGGCCGCCGGTTCGGGCCCCCCCAAGCCCGTGGTCTGCGAGGAGGAGACCGTCATCACCAACTCTGTGCTCAGGGAGCTGGACGCCTGTCCGCAGCCCGACGAGATTATCTCGGTCGCGCGATACTCGGAAGACAAAGTGCGACAGGTTCTGAGTAGCGACGCGTGCACGCCAGAGTTTGTCTCCGATCTGGACGCGAGCTATCACCGGTCGTTGCCGTTCGACATACCCGCTCCGAGGGTCACCAACGAGACTTTCGAGGAGGACGTGGAAGAGTTCCCGTCGTCGAGGACTTTCTTTCCGAAGGGCGGCGCGGACTTTATAGGCGGCAGCGGCTACGTGCCCAACGAGACGATCGTGATAGCGGGGGGTGTGTCGCGGAGCAGCGTGGAGCCCCCCAAGGTCCCCTCGCCCCCCACGGAGGAGGAGGGGGAGCTGGAGGAGCTCAGGGAGTTGGCCACGGAGACGGTGCTCGACCTCCGAGACGTGGAGTACGCAGACGCGGACGCGGAGGACGGCAGCGAGGAGGAGGAGGTCGCGGAGGTCGCGGAGGTCACGGAGGTCGCGCCGCCTCCGCAGCAGAGGAGGTCGGACGGACCGGATGCGATGACGCCTGACGAGGCAGAGAACCTGCTCAGTTCACGGTCAGTCCAGTCGGCGTTGTGTCTGCTCATTTTATTATCTGGGAGTCATTATGTTTTTTAAATTCAGTTTATTTTCTTTAATTTACTTGGATCTAAATATTTTGTAGCTGTAAACATTTTCATTCTTAAGGCGCTTTCATAGCAACACGGCAACCCGTTTTTTCCGGACCGACAAGTCAGGTGAACCAATCATGGCAGGCACGGCAAGTTTCTGATTGGTTCACGTGATCTGCCGGTCCAGAAAAAACGTGTTGCCGTGTTGCTATGAAAGCACCCTTAGAGTGGTTGATTATTGATAAAAATCGAAATAATCATTACTTATTTATACATTTTCATACTATACAGCTATTTAGATCTAGGCTTCCCCTTAGTACCGGTACTTTAAATTCAAGGATCAGTTGCACTGTAGTGTAGCTTGTGTGGTGCATTACATAGTTTTTCAGTAGGCCTATATTCGTGGGTTCACGTGTCGTGCATCAGTCGATAATCCTTGTGCAGTCTTGTACAATTTGTTGATAAGATTGCAATTTGCACGTAACGAGTTGTAATGTGCATTTGATTGATTGTAAATATAACCCTGACCATCTTAACAATTGAGTTTTGAATTCGAGTAAATATTTGTAAGTTAATATTAATTTAATAATCTGTGTTTGTTTTGTTCTTATTTAATCTAAATCGTACTAACTAAATGTTGTAGGCTTCTTGATAGAACAAGATTCACTTGTTAATGTGCTTATCAGTCTTATCATTGGTTTGATAAGTAAACCATTTAATGTTCAATTGGTAAATAAGCTACGGTATGTTTTGGAAAACGAGTAGGCGCATCTAAAATCTGAATAAGACCCATTACGTAGTTGAGACTACTTGTTATCTTTTTATGGGCTGACTCCCCGGTTATAACATTTGCATTATCTACAGCCAAATTGTCGTTTCCTCATTTGTGACAGTAATGTTTAACAATAACATTTTAATATGCTTGCCAATGAACCCATGCATTACAACTAATAGTAGTTAGTATATTAATAATATATTAACAATCTGCTCATTCTGTGGAAAAGTTCCGTAGGGTGTAATGCGAGCATGGCTACCAGCCTAATGTTACAATGATCTTACAAACTGATACTAGGCATGACTGATCTTTGCCTTGCGTTGCATGCATATTAACGGGGAGAGGTAGTCTCACTATTGAAACCACACAAAATCAAAGAGTTTTAATTAGCCTATATCTTAAGAACGATACATCATTTTTAAAAAGTGGTGTTTAATCGACATGTTACTGAAAAGTTAAAACCTGTGACTTTATGTAGTTTTGACAGTTTGGACTCACCTTTCCTCTTAATGTATTAGTATTACCAGTTAGGTACATATATAAAAAAGTACATAGTCTAGTACTCTAGTATAGGTACTAGTTAGTCACACTAACTACAGGAATTGGTTAGCTTGCTGTTTTACTTTTAACACTAATAACTTGGAAAACATTTGAATTCCTCATTTTAGATGCATTTTGATGGAACATTGTTGTATGGAATTATTGCATGTAGCAAAAACTACTTCGTTGCTGAGTCAGTACTAGCAAAAATATTTAGATCATTACAAGAAGTCAAGTTTATTGAATTTGACTTATTGTTTTATAAAGCATATGTCCTAGTATCCAGTCACACCTGAGACTGTAATACAGGTCAAATAGTTCTTTCTATGTAAGTTTTCATAACGAAAACCAATACCACAACAACTAGTAGCATAAAGCATCAATTACTACATGCTAGATGGGTATTGGTGCAAGCTTGTAGTACTTGCTATATATATATACGTATTGGCAGTTGCGTGCGCTAGAATCTGTCGTCGGTTTTTGCTACTGGAATGTCTTGGGTGTTCATGCTTTGCCGTTAACTAATAATCTATTTTCTGCTCTTTTGCACCATTCTTCGCACGTGTTCAGGATACTGGAGAAGAAAATACGGTGAGTTGATGCAAGTTATCGATAGTTTTAGTATTAGTTGGTGTGTGTGTATCTTTCAAATATCTTCCTAGTTATGTTAGTTAGCAGTGGACTTTCTACCTAGACTTTACATTTGAGAAAGGGATGTAAAATTGTATTGTTGTTTCTTGAGGTTTTTGAAAAGAGAGTGTGGAGATTTTGGTTCCTGCTATTGTTTGAACTGTGGGAATGGCAGAGATGTTTGATTTTTTTTTAAAGTTTTTGTGTTGCCTCACATTTAAATTGTTTTCACCCTTAACAAAAATAAGCAAGTTATAACCCACATAACACTTCCGCATGGGCATTACAAGGCCCACGTATGGCCAGCCAGACGAAAACGCACGTGCCACATATGGCCAGCCAAGTGTGGCAATGACATGTTTTTGGCAGTGACCCCACGAATGGGCCATGCGTCTGGGCCTTACAAGGCAGAGACATGGCCAGCCGGATGAAAACGTCAGTCTAATCAGCATCACTCAAATGGAACCTTTGCTATATCAAATAACTCTCCCATTATAACCCTTAATGGTTGACTGGTTGTATGCCAGCGTCAACGGCCCTGCAGTCAGAAGCATTTTAAATTTATAAAAATTAAAATAAAAAAAATTAAAAATTTTCGATTAAATATTTTTTCGAATTTTTACCTTGAATGTAGCAGCCACCTTATTTAATCCAAAATGGGCTA
>OX246743.1:8208172-8310672 GCA_945910005.1 Isoperla grammatica | reverse complement strand
CAAGAGAAGTAAGGTTAGAAAAGTCGCTACGATTTTTAGTTCACATCACGTAAATTTTAGTTACGCTGCACATGAAAATAATAATATTACGACGCATATTCAGCATACTTAATTACTTATTGGTTAAAAAAAAACGGGAAGTGAATAACTATAGCCCTGCGGGCCTAGCTAGGACAGAAATTATCGTCGAAATTTTGGACAGAACATAACAAAAATACTCCGTGACGTAAAATATATCGATAGTCGAAAAGAAGTCGAATTGCGAACTCGTGGCTTGCGCGGGCAATTCAAACTAACCGAAACCAGACCGAAGCTAGGAAGAAACTTGCTACTATACCGACATTTAACAAAACGATTAAAATCGATTAATAATCGATTATGGAGGTGAAAGTGAATTCGATTATCGATTATAGGGCTGTGCGAGTACTCGAAAAGTCGAGTTCGGTCGAGTAGTTACTACTCGACTCGAGGTGATCGAGTTTTTCATGAAAAACGAGTCGAGTTCGAGTAGTTTTGATCGACTGAGCCGCCGTATTCAACTGGTTAAAAATACCGCCAATAGGTAGCGCTAGTATCCAAAAATAGCTTAAGTATCGATTTTATAATCGACTTTGAAGAAAAAGTGACCTATCGATCATTATCGAGCAGATCGATACACGCAGACGACGCTTATTAGGCCTATACTTCTGCAAATTCGCAAAAAGTGTCTGCGTTTTTTGTGAACTAAGTGTGGATGATGTAGAAGTGGCAGCCAAACAAATGGAAGGGAATCTTTGAGAACCTAGGCCTACGAGATCGCTGACGCATAGGCCTACTATGTTCAAAGAGCCTAGGCCTAGGCCTAGCATAGCCTAGGTCTAGGCCCTAGGCCTAGGCCTAGACGCTGGTCGTAGGCCTGGCCTAGGCCTAAAAGTACCTTATCATCAAAGATATTATATTCCCTACTGATCATCACGTATTTAGAATCATTTTTAAAACGTTCCATACAACTTAAGTTCAAAATGTAATCTTTGCATTATTAACCTCAAAATGGGGAAACACTCGCCAACATGGTCTCACAAAAACAAAAATGGCCATCTGACAACCCATCTGCAAAACAGATTACACTGTAGTTCTATTGTTTCTCTTAAAGTACTTTCTCCTGTGCCAGGTCCCCGTGTACAGTGTAGGCCTAGTACTAGGCCTAGCATTTGGCCATGCTTCAAGCATAGCCCTAGCCTATCCCAAGACCCAGTTGGCAGAATTTGGCATCGTTTGAGCCTTAGGCCTAGGGAGACAATAATATTGAACAAATTACAGTACATGGTTTTAGGCCTGGCCCCAGGGACAGCTTTTAGGCCAAGGCCTAGCCTAGGTAAACTCGGCGGTAGCTTAGATGGGGTCCTAGGTCTAGTCTGCCTAGTCCTCTACCAGTAGTTATTCCTTTCCTGTATCTTTTTATTATATTCAGGCACTACTCGAAACTCGACTCGAAACTCGCGAGTTATTTACTACTCGAACTCGAACTCGACTCGATTTGGAAAAGTGCTACTCGCACACCCCTAATCGATTATAATAATTTAATCGTTTGACATCCCTAATTATTATTATTGGTTGATGTGTATAATGTAGGGATGTGCGAACCGGGACGAAATTCGAACCGAACCGAACCTTAAGCCCGGTTCGGTTCGGTTCGAACAACTATTTTATGCGTCGAACCTCGAACCGAACCTTTTGAAATTCCCGCGCGCTCAAAACCCCGCCTTCCGGAGCCACGCCTACAGTCGCGACAGATCGATATTCGATAATCGAGAGTCGAAAATATAGTTGCGAGCGACGCTGCGACGATCGAGTGCGAGTGTGTCATTATGGCGTCATGACTAGCGAATTTGTGTGACTTCTTTAGGCGTTTTATGATGTTTTAGCGAGTTTGACAGTTTGTTTCACTTTCATTCCACCAGTGTTTAGTTCTTGCTCTTCAAAATGAAACGCCGTGTGCTGGTGTTCGATGATGATGATGATTACGCGGGCGAGGTAGTGGACGACCCAAGCCAGACTGATGGGCCTACCGGTACTGTGACTAGGCCTAGGTCCGATTGGGTCCGATGCAACGTGCGCCGTAGGCCTAGCGGTACCAGGTACTTTGCAAGACCTAGGCATTGGGTTTGAAATATAGGCCTATATTTCAAACCCAATGACCTAGGCCTAGGCCTAGGCCTGGGTACAACCCCACTTTTTAAGACTCATTTTACCAAGCTTGAAGCTACGCAAAGTGAATGCAACCATTGTAAGCGGATTTTTCAGATACTGTCAGGTGGGCACTAACCTAATAACACCTTTTAAAAAAGGTTAGGTTCGTGGTTCGCAAACCTTTTTAATGCAGGTTCGAGGTTCGGTTTGAAGTTTAAAAAAACTGGTTCGCACAACCCTAGTATAATGTCCTCGGCCTTGTCTAAAGTGTGTCTGTTTTCCCTTACATCCAGGTTATCACCACCTGGACCCAGGTGGCATATCGTCACCCGACGGGCAGCGCTCGGAAGACAGCAGCACCACGCTACCCCTGACGGGCACCTCCCCCACTACCTCAGCCTTGTCTAAAGTGTGTCTGTTGTCCCTAGGCTACCACCACCTGGACCCAGGAGGCATATCGTCACCCGACGGGCAGCGCTCGGAAGAAAGCAGCACCACTCTACCCCTGACGGGCACCTCCCCCACTACCTCAGCCTTGTCTAAAGTGTGTCTGTTGTCCCTAGGCTACCACCACCTGGACCCAGGAGGCATATCGTCACCCGACGGGCAGCGCTCGGAAGACAGCAGCACCACGCTACCCCTGACGGGCACCTCCCCCACTACCTCAGCCTTGTCTAAAGTGTGTCTGTTGTCCCTAGGCTACCACCACCTGGACCCAGGAGGCATATCGTCACCCGACGGGCAGCGCTCGGAAGACAGCAGCACCACTCTACCCCTGACGGGCACCTCCCCCACTACCTCAGCCTTGTCTAAAGTGTGTCTGTTGTCTCTAGGCTACCACCACCTGGACCCAGGAGGCATATCGTCACCCGACGGGCAGCGCTCGGAAGACAGCAGCACCACTCTACCCCTGACGGGCACCTCCCCCACTACCTCAGCCTTGTCTAAAGTGTGTCTGTTGTCCCTAGGCTACCACCACCTGGACCCGGGAGGCATATCGTCACCCGACGGGCAGCGCTCGGAAGACAGCAGCACCACGCTACCCCTGACGGGCACCTCCCCCACTACCTCGTCCTCCTCCGAGGCCCCCCTCAGCCCCCCCGGACCCTCGGACCACGCCTTCGAGATGGAGCCCACCAACACAGCCAACGATCTCGAGTCTCTAAGGCAGCTCTTGCAGGAGGTGCGTTCTCAACACATTCAGACATCATTTTCCTTTTTCACATTCATTACAAATTTATTGATTTTTTCCCCAAAATTTTCTTTTTTTGGGGGGGGGGGGGGGGGACAATATTTATTAAATTCTAGATTTGTTATAAAAACAAAAATTTGAATTACATTTTGGGAATAAGATTTTGTTTCTGGTTTTTTTTATAACTTTTCTTTAACACTTTGGGTGCTGGACGTTTTAGGCAGGTCCTTCCCCTGGTGCTGGGGGTTTTTGCCACTTTTCTCGATATTGTACCGAAGGAAGTATCGAAGTTATGTATGTGGGAGTTGTACCTAAAAAAAAGCTTGACTCTTGATCTTCAAAACGATTTTTTTTTTTTTTTTTTTTTTTTTTTTCCTCTGAATAAGGCATAAATTTTGTAAAAAGTGACTATTTTGGAATTTTGAAAAATAAAAAAAAAAAAAAATTAAAAAATGTTTTTTTAAAATTTTTTTTATTGATTTATTTTGAAGCTAGAACATTTTCACTCTGTACCGATAATAATAATAAAATAATAACAATAAAATAATAAAACGCCTACTAGAAGCCATTCGCACTATTCACGCAAACATCTAGAAATTTTGGCGCCAACAGGCAATAAAAGCGGCTACCTATGGCATCTGACGGTAAACAACAGTACCAATGTTCTCGCAAAATCCGAGCGGCGTAGAAAAACGTCGGCAGTCACTAGAAGGTTTGATATATGCCCGACGTAATATTACGCCGCCCGCCAACCTGGCACGACATCGCGCGACGTAATATTACGCCGGCCGCACGCTAAGTGTTAAGTTTTTTTTTTACATTTTTCAATTTTGAGTTCTAGGCCTGAATAAAATCCATATTGTATGCCCTACATGCAATTTTTATGATTTTAATTCAATTTTTTTCACTCACTGGGTTAGGCACAATAGTTTGAACAGATTTTGAATTACAGTTTTGTGTTCAATTAAATATTACATTTGAATAATACTTTTAAGTATGTAACTAGGTACATAGTATATTAAGTGAGGAAAGGATCCAACAGCTTACCTTCGTGTAGTAAGATGACGGATTTGCGAGTTTGAAGTACACATAAAGACATAATACAAAATATAACGAGACGTTTCGACCGAGGTCTTGCTCACTCGAGAGAAGAATGGCTACTGCAACTACTCTAGTCAACTAAACAACTATAATAGACTAGACTAAAATATATATATATATATGTACAATATTTACAAGGCGCTGTTGGGGGGTGTGGTGGCAGGGAGGTGAGAGGGGGAGAGGGCTATCACTAACGGATGTTTAGGTTGGGAGCCAACCTAGATTTAGTGATCCACTGGTGGGCCAACTCCCACCGTCTTAGTTCGCCTGGGTTGCAGCTGGCTGGGAGTGATTTTATCACTCTGGTGTTGTAACATCCATTGAATGCCAGGTTATGGGATGCCGCATGTTGAGCCACCGGTTTGTCCATGGTCAGGTTTTTTGTGTCTTGCCTGTGCCCGTTCATCCGTGACCTAAGCGAGTTCTTAGTTAGGCCAACATATTCGGCAGGGCAGTGGTTGCAGTTCAGTTGGTAGACTACATTGGTGGTTTGGCAGGTGTTGTGTTGCCTTATTGGGTATGTCTTGCCGGTGGCCTGGGCACTGAACGTGGTGGAAGGTTGATGAATTGGGCACGTCAAGCAACCGTTACCTCCTTGGCAAGGGTAGGAACCTGCTGGTTCATTTTCAGGAGCGTCCCTGATGCGGCAGTCTCTCCTGACCACTAGGTCCGCAATGTTCGGGCGGCGTCTGAAGGCGCCTTGTAAGGCGCCTTGTAAATATTGTACATATATATATATATATTTTAGTCTAGTCTATTATAGTTGTTTAGTTGACTAGAGTAGTTGCAGTAGCCATTCTTCTCTCGAGTGAGCAAGACCTCGGTCGAAACGTCTCGTTATATTTTGTATTATGTCTTTATGTGTACTTCAAACTCGCAAATCCGTCATCTTACTACACGAAGGTAAGCTGTTGGATCCTTTCCTCACTTAATATACCATTCCAGCCGATTGGCACCTACTTTCATAACCTAACTAGGTACATATATTGTTTTACTTTGTTTTGACAGTTATTAAACTATTTGGTTATATTATTTTATAATTTATATTGTGTATGATTTATTATTTATGATTTTACAATTTGGTTTCCTTGGTTTCATTTTACAGAGTCACATGAAACTTGCTCTTGCAGATGGTGACATTTCCAGGCTGAAAGCTAGGGTGAGAATTAATTCTAGGTTTTATTTTCATTTATTTCCTAACCACATTGCTCTGCTGCTGTCAAATAGTAGGCCTACCTGCCGCTCATAAATAACTGCATGCAATGCTTTTTGTCATAAGATGGTGAAGCAAGTTACGATAGTAACAATATGTGATGCAATACAATATGTGATACCCACAAGTTGTGATAGTCTTGTGGGTAGCTGGACGGCTGTCACTTTCAGCGTGTTAGATAAAAGTGTCTATATGAAATCTAAAACTAAATAGGGAGGCTAGACTAAAAACTTAGCCTCGTATCCCCATATAATCTGGCATTAATAAATCTATTGAAAGTGATCATCGTCACTCATAAAACACTTTTTGTATCATATCATCCTTCATTAGGACAGAACTTGTTGACTTACTCAATTATTTGTGCACAGATACCACATCCTATACATTTAAATAACCCTAATCATGTAGGCCTATAACATTTGTTCATGTATAACAATATTAATCAATCATTCATGAAAGACATTCTTCAAATATACTCTCTTTTTCCGTTTTCGTGTCGCTACTACTGAGAACTGTGAACTGAGTGTGGAGCTTCTTCTTTGTCCCCACAGTTCAGGAGATATTTACATCAAACATGCCCTCCGTACTTTGTGTAACCTAGTGTATGATCTTGGCACACGTCCCGACAGGTCACCATGAAATGTGCCCCCCCTTATATTGTGTAACCGAGTGTGGAGCTTTTTCTTTGTCCCCACAGTTCAGGAGATGTTTACATCAAACATGCCCTCCGTACTTTGTGTAACCGAGTGTATGACCTTGGTCCACGTCCCGACAGCTCACCATGAAATGTGCTTGTGTAACCGAGTGTATGTCCCCCCCCAGCTCACCGACCTCGAGGGCTCGGCGCCTGACAACGAGGAATACATCGAGCGGCTGAGACAGTCGTCGATGAAGCTGCGCGAGACGGAACGCAACTTCTACGCCGCTAAGAAGGACGTGGCCAACTACCAAGACATGTTGGAGCAGTCGCAGGGCCAGTACATCGTGCTCGAGAAGAAGTACTGCAAGGCCAAGAAGCTGCTGAGAGAGTTCCAACAACGCGAACAGGTAGACGAGATACGCTCCCATTGCTGTGTCCTCCCTTAAGCAACCAACCCAAAAGATTGTACGTCATATTTTGTTTAAATGGTCCTGTCCATAATACCCACATTACACGGTTCAATACTTTCGTCAAACTTTTTGAATTCAAGGACAAAAAAGCATCAATTAATAGAAGCTCTATCGTTGCAGTTTTTACCAAACTGTTTTGGATTCGCTTTTGTTCTTGAATTCAATAAGTTTGACGAAAGTATTGAGTCGTGTAATGTCGGCATTAAACGTCACTTTCAATACAATTCAGTTTTCATGCTTCAATTCTTCATGTTTTTACAATCTATATTTATTATGTAGGAGTAAGCCTATACTTTATAGGCCTACTAGTAGTAATGTAATAAACATTTAATAGTATAGGAATGCAAATAGATTATCCATTGACCTTGTAATAGCAAATCGGAGAAAAAACCGTTAATTACCATGGTCGGTAATATTACCAATTTCAATGAAACCGCTAATGTTGCGTCTCTCCGGTTGAACAGGACATGCTCCACCGGGAAGAGTTCTACCTCCAGCTGTTGCAGGAGAAGGACACGGAATACAACGCGCTGGTCAAGTCGCTCAAGGACAGGGTAAGGATCTTGGAAGACGACGTTTCTTCGACGGTGGTTTCCAGGAGGAGGAATTATTGCTATGTGTGAGCGAACACGTCCGAAACTGTGAAGATAGAGTCTGTAACGATTAACACCCTTGAATATATGTCTGAGCCGAGTCACGTCCGAAACTGGGAAATGATTAAACGACCTCGAAGAAGAGTTATTCCTCTAAATATTACGAGGAATATAATTCTTTCTGTCTGATTTATTGCTATTGTCGTTACCCCCTGAACTGTTTTTTGCATCATATTGAACCCAACATAAATAGTAAGTAGTGTTTGGTGTGATACAGGAGAACCCCGATTATCTGAGCTAGTTGTGACGGATGCCAGCTCTGATAACACGTGATGATTCGGATTTTGTCGATAATGTATTACTAAAAAACGTTGAAAAAAGATTTTGATTAGTTTTAAGTTTTATTAGTGTAGTGTGGGATTGAAGACATTAAACAGACAAAGAGGGTAGTGAAATATGCCACACATCTGGAGTCTCGCTCGATGAACTGCTACTCCGTACATTGCTGCATGGCTCAGTGTACTCCCCTCCTAACGTCCGGCCTCTATTCACTGCCGTCTTAAAATACATGCGGGACAATCGCCATCCTGGCATTTCCCAGTCATGACTCGCAATGTCGTGAACACGTAACACATTCATGTTGCTGGGGGGAATCGTGGCTGAATCAATCTCTGGTAACACAGATTCTCTGATAATCGAGGTTTTGCTGTGTTATGTTCTCTAATATGGCAACTTAAAATCTCTGTATTTTTCATATTTCCCCCTGAAGTACACTTGTAGTGTCATGAAATGGAGGAACAATTTGGCTTGTAACTTGTTAACCTAAAAAAGAAACAGATAGTAGTATATATGGGTTAAAAATACACTACAAATAGGAGTGAAACCGAATGCAAAGTCGAGCAATCCCTATGTTTTTCTATTCTTTTGACTGGCATTTCCCATACGGTACGGTACATGAGACGATCTCAACAATCTCCCTAAAGAGAAACGCATGTTTTGTGCGAATGACTGTTTGTGTTGTAGAAATGCATCCCCAAGCAAGGCACCAATACTAGCATGTTGTACATTTAAAATCTTGGCATGTTTTTGACTAGCACAAGTTCTGTTCACAAGATGCATTGCAGTTGTTGTTATTCCCGTGTAAATAAAGAAGTGAGTCTCAATATCTAATCTTAATGGTCTAATCTTAAATTGGCTATTGAATTTGGGATCAAATAAGTTATAACACAATAGAATTACAGTACTTGTTCAAGACAGAACATTCGAAGGCCAGCTTGAGACGGATATAACCTTTTACTGTTCACAATAATACAGAATACTCAATTTTTGCATCTGCATTGCATCCTGTTAATTGCATAAGTGAAGAATAATAGTTGCCTTTTAAATTAAGACCACCTTTTTATTCAAAATATTAATAGCTCATTTCTTATCACCAGTAGTATTGTTATTTGCTTTTTTCCTTCACCTCGCAGTATGTAAAGTTCCGTAGCAAAGTACTATGTAGTAGTATTTCAAATGTTAAAGTCCTATTGTCTAGTGTTTGTATTTTGAGTTGATAACTTGAATAAAGCATGAATTTTGACTAATTTGTCCATTGTAGTATTTTCTTTCAATACTGAATACCATTGCACAAAGTATGTAGGCCCCAAATTTCAATCTTCACTGTAGTATTGCATTGTGAGTTTTAGTTTTGGTATTATGCACCTGGATGTAGACATTTTTCCTGTAAAACACTGCACAAGTATTTAGGTATATTTGTTTAAGTACATCAATTTCCACATACCAATAATTAAAACAGTCAAGCAATAATTGTGTGTGTAAATCTTTACCTAAGCACCTTGTTCTTGGTTGAAAGCCTAATAATTTTGGATGAGACGTTATTGACATGCTCAAGCACTTCAAGAATTTTTCGTCGTGACTTGCTAGATACAAAACATGAATGTAAGTAATAATTATGACAAATTAAGGTCCCGTTGTACTTTGATGTTGTTTGGTAGAAGCTAAAAGTCTGGATATGTATTATGAGTAAGCAGTAGATTCAAACAGCTTTCCTTAGGGAATTAGGTACTTTTCATAGTGCTAAGTATCACACAAACAAACTTATATACACAACACATGAATTCTCTTGAGTAATGACTTCGCTGATCGTCAAAATTCATGTGTTGATTAATAATCTTCTTTATGTGTTCCACTGTTGGAATTTATTTTTTACTCACAAGAGTCACAATACTTCATTCCTCTTTCAATGTTACAGCATATATATAAAATCAGCCTACGTAAAGCAAAGAAATTATTAGTTTCCTTCAGCTTCATATAGTAAGTGGGTTTAACTGTATTTGATGCACATATTATGCATTGTATTTCTCGGCTGATCCAGCCTGAGCACGTTTTTAGTATGATTATGTGTGATTCCTACATAAGAAACGTCTCACCTATCACTAAACTCAATGAGAGTGCTGGTATTGTTGTAGTATTGTGTGTATTGAGCAGGCCCCGTTTTGCACATGCATGCATGTTCACCCAATCGACTGTTGCTTGACGATTTAGATAAGATTACCTACATTTTTATTTATTTATTTATTTATTTTTTTTTGTATTTATTTATTTATTTATTTATTTCGTCACGTACAGTTGTATTCATTCTTGATGATATTGTACAGGTCATTTCATAAGATATAATCTTATGTTCTAATTCTAAAAAAGAAAAAAGAAAAACTTAGACTAACTTTACAACCTTCAATAAAGAAGGCAAGAGATAAGGCATTCTTTGAGCCAAGTTGTGCGATGTTGTTTCATGTACGTGCCCATTAACATTGTTTTCCATGCATTTAAATGGCACCCATGAATCCACTGGATAAAAAACTTCCATGGTTTAATTGCTTAATGGAAAAATTCGATTGCTGTATGATGTCTGTGGATTTACAGTACTTTTATTGCAATCGGCATTGGGTCCAACCCAGTATAACGGCCCGTTGCTGGAAGATAACATGCTTGAACCATATGCCCGAAGTTTCCAACGACCTCATTTTTTGCTTGTTGAATTTTTTTTAAACATCAAGTTTTGTCACAGTGTATGATTAGTAGGCTGGTTCAAGGAAAAGTAAGTAGTTCATCCGACATCAAGCTCTTGTTAAGATGGTGGGATAGTCCC
The DNA here is from genome assembly GCA_945910005.1 of Isoperla grammatica. Taxonomy (NCBI): domain Eukaryota; kingdom Metazoa; phylum Arthropoda; class Insecta; order Plecoptera; family Perlodidae; genus Isoperla; species Isoperla grammatica. Next base: position 8,300,143 of record OX246743.1, on the reverse strand, counting down.
AGTATTAAAACCATGGACAATTACGTTTTTTTTGTAGATTATTTCAAGAACACTACACCACATAAAAGACATGGGAACACAGTCCACTCAGTGGTTTTACAAGAACTATGTGCACAGGCTGTATAATAAACATATTTTGTAGCTTTGAACTAAAGACAGTACAAAAACATTTGTTATGTAATTTATAAATAGTTGGGTAATTATTTCAAATATTTTATAATGTTTTTCATACTCTCGTTAGTTCTTAAAAGTCGCAAGTCCGTTTACAAGCACTGGTGTTCTTTAGTAATGTGAAACGATATTTATTTCTATACCGATTTTTTTCGGCAGTAATAAAACGATAAAGCAACACGAAAACTATATTTACAAGTTTCACTATGCAGTACAGTTATGCTTATCAATCGAGAATGCTGGCGGGCAGCCCGTCACTTCCCTTAGTAGTGTGTGTAGTTATTCTCCGACGATGACTACAGAATCACAATTCTTGCAATCACTGACCATTATTTTAATTTTACATTTTTAATAAAAACACTGTAGGACTTACACAGTTAAAATATTCTCGATGTTGTTCGACATCACGCCACGCAATATTTCGACAGCTGCTCTGCTGTCATCATCAGGCACGACTGAGGGGTAGATCAACAGTCTCGAAGTGGTAACGGTAAAAAAAAAAGTGGTAATGGAGACTGTTGATCTACCCCTCAGCCGTGCCTGATGATGACAGCAGAGCAGCTGTCGAAATATTGCGTGACGTGATGTTGAACAACATCAAGAATATTTTAACTGTGTAAGTCCTACAGTGTTTTTATTACATATGTGCCAGTTAATGAGAGTGTTTTTTATAATTTACATTTTTGTTCGATATTATGATATTTTCGATATGATGGGACTCTATTGATACCGAAATTAACCTCCATGTATGCACGATATCGATATCATTGCTAGTGTTTTCACTCCAATGTTCAGGGGATTAACTTGCCAATGTCTTTGCAGGTAATCCAACTGGAACAGGAGCTTCTTGAGACGCAGCGAAAGGCGGGTTTACCTGCCGTCCTTCCGTACGACAGCTCCAACCTCCGTCAGCTAACACCGCAGCTAACGCGGAGGCAGCAGGCCCCACCGGTGAAGCCTCTATTACAGTCGTTGGAGACGGAACTCTCGGACACGGAGATATCGGACATCAGTCCCGACGACGGAGATAAGACCGCAACTGTCGAGAGAAAGGTGCGTCCAGAGTGAGGACTTTACGGGTGGAAGATTGTGATTGGTCGGTTGGGAGGTGGTGTGCGTGCGTGTTACGTTACAGACTTAGTCCTGTTTCTGTCGGAGGTCGTACGCAGGGAATAATTGGGGATTGTGGAATGTGCCGTCCTTTTAACGGAAAGCATTTGGACCAAGTGATGAACAAGTTATTGTAAATCTAGGACAGTCAATTAGAAAACTCCCGATTCTTTACGAACGACAGCATTGGAAAAAGTTGGTAACGTATCACGCGAGTTGATCTAACAATATCAGGGTAGTCTCGTTTTGGGTGGACTCGTCGTTTAAAACATAATCTCTACTACAGTATTGCATTATAATATAAGCACAGTTTGCATGTGTTTTATGTCTGTATTTTTTTTTCTACTGACCTTAATAAAAGTGAACATCGTGACTTCAATGTTTGTAAGTTCACCGTAGAAAATCGCATGGATTAGATTTTCCAATAGGCACACAACACCTTGAAAATTGCAACTACGTACTTGCACTTACCTGCAATACAGGGAACTAGAACTGTGTTTCGGTCATGCTATCGGCATTTAAATACGCCACACAGCGGACATTTTGGAGACAATCGTATTCTAAGGCTAACGAAACGTGTAGTCATAATTCTAAGCTTTGGATGCTAGATGTGTTGGTGTTTGTATTTGGGTGATTTGATCATGCCCGTGAACAATGATCGAGTTCGTACTTGACATTCCGATGTCAACGTGGGCAGCAAAATGTCGAGAACAAACTAAATATCATCACGCTGAAAAAACTAAATCAAAACAAAATAATAATTAATTAATTAATTATGATTATTATGATTGGCATATCATCCTACATGCATTAGGGTATTTTATACCTCTGGACTATCAGCTTGCATCATCATGCATTTAAGCAAAAATAAGTAGGTAATTTGAAGATAGACTTGGCTTCAAAAATGTCTATTTGTATTATACAAATACAAAAATGAGAATCCAAGCTGTATAGGTAGTGTGCCTGTGGTCCCTTGATGCTCGGGAATAAATTCGCTAACACGTGAATGTTACTTGGAGTTTCAGCCCAATATATATACATGTGCATCCTGTTTTTCTCTAGTGTGACCAACGATAGTACGATAGTACTATACGATAGTAAATGGATACGACCAGATAAAATATTGAAAGACCTCCGTACCTTTAACAGATAGTTAGCGACTACAACAAGGTAGATGAACTGGTTTTTGGTAGTTAGAGAGTCAATAGTGAAACAGTTTCCTCTCACTCTGTACGAGTAGTTAGATTAGTACGCGCCTAGTTCACTGCTAGTGTGCGTGACTAGTACAAACCACGTTGCAAGATATTAGCGAGTGGACCCCGTACTACAATCGGCAGGGGTAAGTCGATTGTTGTTCTACATTCCAGCTAATTTATCAAATCATGTTTATTGATGATTACTCGATACTACTTTCGTGACAAGTAGATTGATTGAGACAACAGTTGTGTGTTTTAATAGTTTCAAGTATGTTATTAATGTAATTCATTCTAAAATCGCCGTTGGTAGGGCCAAATGAGGAGTACAGTATATCCTGGAGAAGACATTTTAGTTAACTGATAATAAATAATCCTAAGCCCTATAGGAAGCCTTTTAAGAGATGAGCAATTTTTAGTAGAAAATCGGAGCGGAAGAACAGGGTCTGGGGCAGTTAGCACCAACGGTGAAACATTTTTGACGTTATTTAGGCCTAGTCATTGACATGGTTCTATTATCGCCTTCGTAATTCCCAGTAGCGGGTAAATGTATTGTCTTCAATCTTGATGTTCAATTTCAACTTTTCGTTGGCTTTCGTACGTTAGTTTTTAAAAATTATAGGATTTATGAAAGATTTGTTGACTTTAACAAATTCAAACATTTTTATGCAGAGTAGGCCCTACTGTACTTTTTAATTGGGACCAAAGACATTCTCCTCAACCCAAGATAATCTTAACCGGTTCTACAAGAACCTGACAGGACAATACAGAGTAGTGCACTTGTTGCTACTTGTCTTGATTCGTTAAGTACGCTTATCGTGTCCGTAAAGAGCTAGGCTGGAAGGCATCTTCTGCAGGATATACTGTACAATCGTGCAACTACATGACTATAATAGAAGAGAGAAGGAATTTAATGAATATAAATAAGTTTTTACTTAGTTCATTTTGAAGTTACAAAAGGTTTTGCTATAGCTGTTCACAGAAGGGCATTTAATCAACAAGTTCATTTCGCGACAAATTTCTAAATGTTGGTGTGTGAAATGGGATGGCCCAACGAGCTGTGTTCACGACAAGTTAAAAAAACCTTAAAATAAAAACATAGCGTAAAGAAATAACGACAGCCTTAAATATGTATCACCGTTCGACATATTTCAGGTGAACACTCAACTTTTTACAGTAATTATCTTGATGTTCTGCCTGACATATTAAGTGAAAAGAAAACTATATAGACGCATGACAAACGCGTACATGGATTTACATTCCAATCATAAAGAAGTCTTTCGTTCCGACATATGTTCCTGCCGACATTCATTGAAATTCGTTCCGATTCACTGTCAGCATATCAGAAAGATCATTAACATGAAAACAGTCAAGGTCTTCCGATGAGAGTTAAAGATGCCACTGTTTTTAACAGTTAAACAATAGTATAATTATGTAGTGAGTGACGTAGAGAGCATTTCATCATAACTTACATGCCCATGTAGGTTTATTTAGAATTACATATATATTTAAACAAAAATTAGGTAGGCCTAGATAAACTATTCAAAAATTATACACATATACTTACTCATTAGTCATTTACTGATTTTAGATCTGTTTTCTTATAAATACAGTCACATACTAGGAACTATAAATCGTCTTTGTCTTAAGGCTGTGTTAACCTGTATATTCCATGGGAAGCATGAGTGACGTTACAAATTTAACAATACTGTCCACGGCTAGGCTGGACATGGCTACTGTCCGTAAATATATAGTGCCCGGTAATTTTATGTTCGTATTCATAGTCAACCTACAGCAGTATATACTGTTATGACATCAATAAAATAATTGGTTAGCTACCATAGATTTTCAATGAGCTGACTGTGAAAACAGGCCCTTAGACCTTATACACCCCTCCTCCACTCCATCCATTTCCTAGTTCGTCACTTCAAGTGTAAGTTGTAACCAAACTTGGGGAATAAACTTTTAAAATGAACGCATTCACGTGAACGCGTTTGAATTATGACGAACTTATGAACGAACGCGTTCATTTTTGGTATGAACTTTTACTTGAAAACGTTCATTATTTTCGCGAACTTTTGAACGGTTAAAAAAGTTCACATATTTCTATTGCGCAGTACACATTACCAGCGAAACTCGGAATTTGGCAGTACAAAAATACACAGAACCAAAACGCGAATATTAGATTTTTTTTACAAAATTTGTGATTGGTTCATAGAAGACCGGGGAAATTACTGAGCACCAATGAGATTGAGAGCGAACGTTCCATGCCGACTTTGATCTATTACAGGTGTGGGGTCAATGAATGTTTGACTTACACTTTTTGCAGCTTTGGAACCTTACTGTTAGCTTTGATAAGATGTTTAAAAGTACTCTACATAGGCCTACTGCATCCTAAAGATCCAATTGCAGTAATTGTCGTTTGCACAATAATATGCATGTGAAGGTCGTTAAAACTCCCACTATATATTTTTAAACAGTTGAGTGTTACGATAGATAGATACTAACAGGTTATCCTAACAGAACAGTAAACTATTAACTATTATCGTACATACAGTCTTTTGTATTACCATTTCACAAACTGAAACATTGAATACATTAGTATATATTACGTTTTAAATTAAACGTTGGTGTTAACATGCATGGAGAATTTCATATTTTACGAAATATTACAAAAAAAAACGAAAATGAACTTTTAAAAAGCAAGTTCATTTTTTGGAGTGAACTTGAACTTGAACTGCACGATTTTAAAAAGTGAACTTGAACTTTTATAAAGTTCATTTTTTTGAGGGTGAACTGAACTTTCTAAAAGTTCATTTTCAAAATGAACTTCCCAAGTATGGTTGTAACCCCTTCACCCCTCCCCCTCCACCTATCACCGACATCATTCTTCTAGCAACGACAGCTAGTTAGCCATCAAAAAGTTATTTGTAACATCAACACTAGTGTTGTATATAAGAATGGAGCTTACACATCTTTAAGAGTTGATCTTATTTAATCTAATACTATGAAGCAAGTTAGTTTGAACAAAGAGTACGAAATAGTCAATTATCAAAAACCGTAGGGTAGGCCTTCGCAATGAAAGAACAATAATATTTGTGTTAGAAATCTCATGCATAATTAATACTGTACTACAGTATTAAGATACAGCAATGGATATATAATATATAGAGGAATCTTGCTATTGTTTTTTTTATTAAGGTTGCTGTACGATTAAGATTAAGATTAATCCACGGTTATTCGATTTTTGGCATCTGCCTACGTACAATCCTCTTTCATATCAGAAATCAAGCGGGATGCACAGGAAGAAATCAAACTGTATTTATCGTGAACGCAGTCGACTACTAGTGTCAATTTTCAGCGGGAACATTGTGTAATTTGATACGTGCCTCGTTTCTATGGCATCAGTTGAAAGAATGTGCCGTTCGTGTCTGTCTATATTGATCTCAAACTTTTCAATCCCAATGCATTAAATTTAATTCCCATTCAGATCAGTTCAAACTAGTATAGGACTAGTTGGTAGTTCAAACAGGCAAACAAACATTCTACAAAGAAGTAAGTAGATAAGGGTGGGGTGGGTGATTTAGAGTTTAATAATTCTTCTCCCAGAATGCACTTCTAATGATAAATGGGCACACATGAAATGTAAATAATATGTATATATACACACTATCTTTTTATTGTGTATGCACGCGATGCAGAATTCCATCAAATTCTTAGATTTACGAAACTTCTTGCAAATGACGGATGTAGAGGGGAAGTATGGAGGTATAAACCAGTTCTCAAGGCGAGAGTACAATTAACTGTAAATGTTTTCTCATACTTAATCATTTCAAAAATCAAATATTGAACAGCAACCCTAAGTTATGTATTGTTAATTGCCAGTTTTCGAATAGTATAGCACAAGTGCCATTATACCGTAATATAGTATATTATATAACATAGAATAAAGAAACTACAGGCACAATAGCACGTGACGGTAGCAAGGGACGTGAATAGTGTTACAATAATTTTTTTCTAGCAGTCCACTTGCGTATTACTGATTCAGTCTAGTGAAAGTGAAAGGTATATATTATTATATACAAATGTACATGTATTGAATACAAATGTATAGGACATCTTTTCCCTTTATGCCATTTAAATATTCCGCAGTTAATCAATTCAATTCAATTCAATTTATTTGGCATCCATTTGAGCAGTACATTGTAGGAAAATCACACAATTACCACTATGTGACTTGTCAATTGGTAATAACTTTAGCATAACCAATAAAAATAATCGCTTTTAAACTTTTATTACGGAAATCTTGTTTGTCACGGGTTTTCTACCGATAACTTGTACGAATGTCGTGACTCGTCGTGCACCATTAAAAGGTCATCTCTTTCTGCATGTCTCGCCGCATTAAGTGACATTACCCCCAAAGATGTCAGACAAAAAGGTCAAAATGCTCTCAATAAAAATACAATGTGTATTTTATTGGTAGTTGGCAGTTGCATTTTTTAAATCAGTCAATAGCATAATATTGAACGACAAGTTAACATTCTAGATAATGGAGAGCTAAAACTGTCAGTGCCATTGATAAGAACGGTAACACTTTGCTTAGTCTGCCGTTTTATGAGTAGTAAACCAGTAAAAAATAAAAATGTCTGGTCAAACAGAAGGTCATTGCTCGTTACCAAGGTCTTAAGTTTAATTAAGTGATAATTGTGCTTATTTTATATTTTAATTCATATTGAATGTTCATTTTAAAATAACAAGGTTTCACTGTATTTTGTGAATTGTGTGTATCTAATTATTGCAATAAAAGTATACAGAAACTAACAATTTGTGATATATTGGGAACGCACCATTCGCATGTACTAGCTGATCCTTGCTCCCGTAGTTTCGTTCGGAATGTTTGTTTGTTACGACTTTGTGTGGCACGCAATTGAAAGTCCGTTACTAACCGACGTTTGTTTTTACTTGACTCGTTCATTACACATGTATGGATAGATTGATCAACATTGCTTTTGTAGCAGGACACTTCATAATGAATAATATAAATGACATATAGTAAGAAAATTTGATTGAATTAATTAATTTGGAAATTAATTTACCGAAAATATCAAACTGACGTATTGCGTCATACATAATAACATTCACTATCCATACATGTTTGAACTAAGCGTTTTCTGAATTGTGACAGTGATTCTTGCATTGTGGCACTAACATGGATTATGTAGGCCCAACGGTAGTTTAGTTTTTATGATTGCATATTCCTCATCATTTGCAATGAACCAAAAGTGCAGGCCAATATGGCATTCTATCAAAAGACACAACTTGACACAACTTCATGGATAAGTATAAATATTATTAATACAGTACTGGGAAGAAATATAGATAACAAAACATGCAAATGGAATGTTCCTTACAGTGCAAGGGTATGAACGGGACTATATCAAAAGACTAGAAGAAAAGAATAGCTTAGAAGGATATGAAGTGGTGTTACTGAAGAATATTGATGATCCCTTGACTAGGTAGAGTGACAGATGAGGAAATACTTAACGAACGAGCGCAGTTCCCTTGACACATTTGGAAGTATAAAATAATGTAATGAAGGGAAAGTAGAAGTGGATGGTAACTTGGTAAGCATAGTAATGGCAGACTATTTGCAACAGGTAATCTAGATGATTTTTACTGAACTGAAGGGGGCAGTAGAGAGTTAACAGATTGAGTATGCTACATAAAATACATGATACATAGTGTACATAATAACAATGCTGGTGTTATTCAAATATCTGGCACTTTTTTTTTATGAATGTCTGAAAACGAATGTATAGGAATAATTGTACTGTTGCCCTACTTTCTTAGTTCTGAACAATACTTCTTATTGGGACTCGTCTCATCAGTCAATACATAATGGACAAAAACCAGAACACTGTGAGTCATGCCAAGCTTAGCAACTTGTTAGTTACCTCCTGATAGAATAGAAAATCCTTTAGGCCTACCATTACTTTTAAGCTAAATTTCACTCCACACTAGTTTCCGGCACTCGGTTGTTGCAATCGTAGTTAGTTTGCAGCCAAGAAGCGTAGAGTGCAGCCGTAAAACACTGTAGATTACAGCCCTTGCTTATCCATGCATGTTGCGGTATTGTAGATGCCCGTCAAGGAAGAGCTGGATAGGGCGGTACCTCCGCACGAACTTCTGGACGTTTCCGCGTCCAAGGCTAAAGCCGAGCTGGCTACGAGAGGTGGTCTAGCCGGCCGACAGCTGCCGACCAATAAGAAGGCAGGGGGACTTAGCTCGAGCAGCTCGGTAAGTAGACTACGACGTTCACCATGCGATATTACACGTACACAGATTGCACTGTTTGGTACGTCACACTAGTGCAGCTGTGTGCATGTTCGCTCTTTGTCCTACACTCTGCGATATTACACGTACACAGATTGCACTGTTTGGTACGTCACACTAGTGCAGCTGTGTGCATGAACATCTGATGGACACTTAAAGTAGATGTATCTCTTTAACGTAAAGAATAGTTGCGTAGTTGAAGTCCGATGTTACATCTTTGAAAACAGTGCAACTGAAATCCTTGATTTCAATGCATCATTTATGTGATCAGTCTGAGTGGTATTTTGTTGTTTTCCTTCAGTGAAATGAAACTACTGACGAAATGAAACTACGTACTGACATGCCAATTGCAATGTCACGTGTTTCCGGCTTGAACCGAGAACATCTAGACCATGCAAAATGATCTGTGTGGTTGATCAATAAATGAACACATAAAACATGTTTCAAGTTTCTGGCTGCACTAAGAAAATGCTGGACAAAAATCTAACCTAATTAAGGGTCTGCGACATCATACTAGAATTTCATTAATTTCAATTGAGCAAGAAGGAAGGTCTTCATAAGTCGTATAATAAATATAGTACAGTATTAGAAAATAAATATGTCTTGTTCCACCGCATTTTGTCACTTATATACGAGACTACAGTACAGTACATAGGGTCAGAAATTGCACCTGTAGCACCTTTAAGTAAAAAGATTGAGAGCTGTGCAAGGGGGGCTAACATGAGTGAAAAAGAAGAAAAATCAACGTTTATGGAAAATAAACTGATGACTAACTGCTCAGTGAACATTGTAGGACCACAGGATCCAGGGAATCAATACAAAAAATATATTTTATTAAATTTAAAAAAAAGTGTTGTAGATGTAAACTCATTGTATGTGTCTGTTGTAGGACTACGGTCTGGACGGCAGCATAGAGAACTCAGCGGACGAGGAAGAGCAAGACAGACGCCACCTCTTTATCGAGTACGCTGGCCAGGAAGACTCTAAACCCCCCGTCCGTCCCTCCACCCTCTCCCCCACCGTGAACAACACGGTCGCTGCAAACACCCACGTGCACAGCCTCGTTGCACAGTTTGCCACCGCGCAACAGCTCGCCAGCCAGCCCATCATGATACCCAAGTCTCAGCCACATCCGCACCACTTTCAGAGCTTGCCGCCCACTCTTCACTCTCCCTCGGGCCAGGCGCTGTACGCCCACGCCACCCACGCGCCCGCAACACAGCCGCTGCATCTACACCCGCATCACCCACCACAGCCTTCGCCCACAGACCCATGGAGCATGAAGAGCAAGGTGCCGCAGCCTACCTTCCCCTCCAGTAAGTACGAGTACGCTTGTAACACGTGTTTCACTCTTTGTGCTCCTATGTCAAGATACGCTTGACCGTTTGACATCACTAGTTCATTTAAAAAAAAAGTTGTTTTTTGTTTTTTTAAATTTCTCATTTAATAATTTAATGGTTTAATGGTTGTTTATTGTAAATAGATCCCTGAGCAAAATCAGTCATGTATAATGTGTATAACGTGTGTAATCAGTCATTATGGGACCTACCTAATTCAGACTAAAATGTACTTATGAGTCAAGAAATCATTACTTCTCAAGTAAACAAATTATTGGACTGCAAAGGGTTAAGAGGAAAGACTACCGCCAATATTTGACAGCGTGAGTCTTGTGTTTGGGCATCGATTGGAATGTCTTTGCATGTGGCTGCTTTGGATATTGCTGCTTGAATCAAAATAACTGACTTCCGGTGTGCTGCTCTTGTTTCAACTAACTAGATATGGTTCTGCAGAACGATAATGAATACAAGTCTGTCAATTGCTTGGGTGCATTACTAACTCATTAACGTTGCCATTTACTACCATACAGAAATAATGACCACTGTGTCCACTTACAGTATTATGTTTCCTATGTTTCGGAACTAGAATTAATCTTAAGCATTTTCATTTTATTTTGTCAAGAAATTGTTCCTTCCCAACCCTGGACGTTTGAGAGCTCTATTGTAAATATAATTCTTTGTAACTAGGTAAAAGTGTTCTTTACACACACAAAATGAAATTCATAAGGAAAGTGGTTAATACAGTGGAGCATCGATTATTAGGGTTGTGCGAACCAGTTTTTTTAAACTTCGAACCGAACCTCGAACCTGCATTAAAAAGGTTCGCGAACCTCGAACCTCGAACGAACCATTTTCAAAAGGTGATATTAGGTTAGTGTTTAGTTTTTCTTCTAAAAACTCACTGTATTTTTTGTATGTTTCCGCATCAAATGCCGAATCAGGGTAGGCCTAGGCCTAGTCGTGGTTCCTGACGGTGTCTGAAAATTCCGCTTACAATGGTTGCATTCCCTTTGCGTAGCTGCAAGCTTGGTAAAATGTGTCTTAAAAAGTGGGGTTGTACCCAGGCCTAGGCCTAGGCCTAGGTCATTGGGTTTGAAATATAGGCCTATATTTCAAACCCAATGCCTAGGTCTTGCGAAGTACCTGGATCCGCTAGGCCTACGGCGCACGTTGCATCGGACCCAATCGGACCTAGGCCTAGTCACAGTACCGGTAGGCCTATCAGTCTGGCTTGGGTCGTCCACTACCTCGCCCGCGTGATCATCATCATCATCGAACACCAGCACACGGCGTTTCATTTTGAAGAGCAAGAACTAAACACTGGTGGAATGAAAGTGAAACAAACTGTCAAACTCGCTAAAACATCATAAAACGCCTAAAGAAGTCACACAAATTCGCTAGTCATGACGCCATAATGACACACTCGCACTCGATCGTCACTCGCAACTATATTTTCGACTCTCGATTATCGAATATCGATCGGTCGCGACTGTAGGCGTGGCGACTGTAGGCGTGGCTCCGGAAGGCGGGGTTTCGAGCGCGCGGGAATTTCGAAAGGTTCGGTTCGAGGTTCGACGCATAAAATAGTTGTTCGAACCGAACCGAACCGGGCTCAAGGTTCGGTTCGGTTCGAATTTCGTCCCGGTTCGCACATCCCTATCGATTATACGTTTCGTACTTATACGTTTTTCGTATTTATACGTGATTTCCATATGGTCCCAGCCATTTCCCATAAGAATCAGTGTTAAAATAATTTAATTATACGTTATTTGGTTATACGTTATTTAGTTATACGTTATTTTCGGTTATACGCGACAGAAATTGTTCCCCACAGACATCTTAGTAGCGATTATATGCTAATTGGTTTTATTTGTCATCCGAAATCACTTCCTGGAAGCGCAAGCTTTATCTCGTTCGGGATATGAAGCTGTGAATGCGCGAGAATGGAATGTTGTTATTGTCAAGCGGTCACCCCACCTCGCCCCCCTCCCCTCCTCCCATTCGCTACCCTTGCTCACGTCCGGCTCTTGGCAGGTAGCCCAAGCCCCGAGGCATCGTATAGCGCCAGCCCCTCACAGAGCGTCTGTCCATGCAGATTGTTCCAAGTTTGTTGGTGTTTTTAAATTGATACCACGTGTTCATAATGGCTTGTTTTGTCGATTTGTTGTTTTATTACTATCCTCTGATTTTATAGTAACATTTCACGTATTGATCTGATCGTTTCATCAATTTGTTGATTTAAAATAATTATCCGTGCCCCCGACCTTGCCGACATAATAGGCCTGTGGCCGAGCGTGGGCGCTGTGTGATACATCCCTCGCGGGCGCTGAGCCGACAGCTGCCGCCAGCTCGTGATAGCGGTCTCCCGGTGACGCGTGGCCGTACAGTCGCGTCCAAAAAACACTTACGTAGCGGTTGCTGAAACTTGTTTCCGCGTTGACATTTATAACCGGAAAACGATTAATCGAGGTAAATATTGATCTGGGACGGGAAAAATAAAGCGATCGATGCTGAAAAACGGTACGGCGAGCAACGATATTTGGAATAAAATGATTTAGATATCACTTTCGGTCGGGACTATTCGAAATAAAAACGACGATTTTCACGACGTAACATGTAAAATATATATTTAGGCCTAAGCACCATTTCAACCCCCCCCCCCCCCTCTCCCCGCTCCTACGTGCGCTAGAACACACCGTGAAGGGAATTTTTGTACTGCAGAAAGAGGAGACTGCCGAGAGTCACTATCTCGGAATCTCCACTCATTACAAATGAAAACAAATGTAATTGTAGTTATTCGTTTTTTGTACTTATACGTTTTTTTCGGTTTGGCCCTTGGAAAACGTATAATCAAGGCTCCACTGTATGTGCACAAATATTAAATAATAACTAAGATGTTTGCATGAAGAGAAATTACCACTTATTATAGGGTTGTAAATTGTTACATACATAGCCATTACAGATAAAGTAATTTAATTCCAGATGTGTGTTACATTACTACGTACTTAAGACATTACTACCGAATTACTACACTACAAGCCCAGTTTGTGTCTGTCAGCAGTTATCAAAGATGCTAGTTTCTAGTTGTTGGTCTTTGCTTGCTTGGGAGTCTTGCTTGCTGGCTTAATCATTGTGATATTGGACCAAGGCTCTTGGGTGATTGTACATATATCCATGAAGACGTCTCCGACGACTGAACAATTGCATGGAATAAATTGGATTTGCATAATCTAATTAAAACTAACAGCTTTGTTTAGGGGATGTGGTTGCTGAATCCTTATTCTTCAACCATCTATATGAATTACTTTTCATCGTTCAAAAGAATCCTAAAGCTTTAAATATTATTTCTACATTTGTTCGTTCATGAAAAGTCATAAGAAAGGTATTTTTTTAAATTAGTGGTGTACGAGTACCCAACAATTTGATTCGAGTAATTAGTAGTTGACTCGATGGCCAAAAAACACTACCCGGTTTTCGAGTAAAAAAAACAACATAATTTAAATTTAGATCATTTCTATGCCCAGTGCATCAATTTTACCCGAAATCAAAAAATATAAAGGAGGGGAAAGGAAGAAAAGGAAATCATGTGTAAGATCAGCGGTTTTCAAAGTCTGGGTCGCGTTCCAAACTTGGGACAATGGAGATTTTCATTTGGGACACCAACAGAATTACTTTCTTTAAAAATGTTTTAAAAAAGTTGTTGCACAAATCGTATTATTTTAAAACACTATCTTTAAAGCACAGAACAATACTTGTTCTTTCATCGAAGGCGATAAATGTTGGAAGGGGGAAGGGGTTACGGGTGTTGGGACGGAAAGTTTTCTAGGATTGGGACAGTGTTGAAGAAGTCTGCCGACCGCTGGTATAGACGTAGTCGGTTGTTGGTTGGGGTGGCAAGCAGAGCTTCTCAATCAACAGGGTTTCCGTTGTCTGCAACAGGCGCTCAGCGCGGCCTACAGGGCCCACCGCCTTCGTTGGCGGAGCAGCTGAAGCAAGTGCTGGCCGAGAGAGAGAGGCGGATATCGAGCGGGGACAGTTCGAGAGAAGGGTCTGGAGACTTCACGGAACTCAACAAGGGGGTCTCGCAGACTTTAGTCGAGGAGATTCGTCAGGCCGTCAATGAGGCCAACGCAAGAGGTAATCGACTCACGTAGCTTCGACGAGTCACGAGGAGTGTAGTGCCGTAGTGGAGTGCGTTTCCGTTGCAATCTTGTTTTGTCGTTTTTTTTTTTGTTTTTTTTTTTGCATTTCTTTGTAGGTGCATGTGGTGATTTTGACTTTTAGATAAACTAGGAAATATTCTTAAGTTTAACCTCGTATTCAACGGAAAGGTCATATGACGTTGATCTTCAGTTGCCTCGTACAACAGGCAGAGCTACTCGTGGGCCTACTCTGTCCCAGGTCCGAACAGGGTTATCACTGTACTGTAGGAATATCATGTGTTTGTTCATGTTTTAGGTCTTACGGAGCTTGCTTTGCTCATCTGCAGCTAGACTAACACAACTTGGCACTGACTGCATGCATCTCATTCAAGCTTCTTTGCACTGTGTATTTCAACACTGCGCAAGCATGTGCGTGCATACAATAAACATTTATGCACTGGTTTTTGTGTGGAGTTTATAGGAACTAGACTTCTAAAACAGATTTGAGTTTCGAGGAAGATTTTAGTAATTTAACATTGTAATTTAGCCTCCCTAACGAAGGAGTATTTCGACCCCTGACTGGACCACCGTAAAGAGCAACCTTTCTTACAATTGTTCTAACATTTACTTCCTTACATGGACAAAGCATGTGTTGTAGTAATCCTTAGACCATGTTCATGATTCACAGTAGATTACCTTTCCTCCAGCAAGTCAGCGTTACAGTCATATTCCAATATTATTGCGACTAGTTCCACCGCGCAGCCATGATATATAACTTCAAGCAGATTGATGACTTTTGTAATTGACCAATTGCAAGAAATGAATTGGAACTGAAATTTGGATAACTACAATCATTCCTACAAGTTGTGAGTGTGTTGTGTTTGTTTGTTAGATAGTGTTGTTAACTTCCTGACACGGTTGCTGAAAATTGGAACGCGGAAATTTGTCTTCGAGAAGGCTCGCTCGCAAACTCTCCTAAGTCGAGTGTGTGTTAACATCGTTTGTCCCGTCCTTGTTACAGTGAAGAAAGTGCCACTCAGTCAGTCTCTGTCGCCGGGGACCCAACCGTGGCTGCCCCAAGGGTCCCCGATGAGGGATATGGGTCCCCCGTCCCCTTCTTCCATGTCCTCCGGTAGTATATCTCCAGGGGCCTCCCTGGACCCCAGTCCCAGTCGGCTAGGGGACTCTCAGGAGATCTGGGCACCTGCGGAGAAGAAGGGGTCTCACGTCTGGCAAACTGCTCCCGTCACGGACTGGTCCAAAGAACAGGTCAGTCATTTACCTAACTGATTTATTGAAAATATTCGGAAATATGTCTTTTGGATGTATGATTTAGTTTTTCAATGTTATAATCCCAAATTTCAATGTTGTTAAATTTCAAAGCAATATTGGCAGCAATATTATCGTGAATTTTATTTTGTGATAATGCCGATTGGCACTAATTATAGTAGCCAGTAGTCCTACTGCTACTGTAGCCATAGATTACTTTATCAAGTGTTATTTGTAATCGAAGTTGTATGCCTTTATTGCAGGTTTGCCAGTGGTTGTTAGCCCTGGGGCTAGAACAACACATACCAAGGTTCTTGGAGCTTCAGATCGGCGGATCTTCGTTGCTGCAGCTCGAGTCTCGAGACTTCAAAACACTGGGGATCAACGGAGACGACAAGAACAGACTAAAGAGGAAACTGAAAGAGTTAAAAGTTCAAGTGGAGAAGGAGAAGCGGCAGCTAGAGAAGGATCGCAAGGAGAAAGAAAGACTTCAAAGAAAGGCGGAAAAACTTGCGGAAAAGGCCAGCAAACGAAAGTAGCTCCAGGCCTGGGGGACTAGTTTAGATAATGTTTCCTATTTATATGATAACTCTTGGACCATTCAACTCTTAATCAATTCCTACCGAGTCATGCAAGTTAATGTCACGACAATACAACTCTTTAGCGTAGATGTGTGTTTGAAGTAGCCACGACATAAAACCACGTAGGGTAGGAGATCGTTTCTCTTGGAAACGATCAATGTACGGGAAATACGAGTGACGGTCTGCAATGCCAGCTCGACTTCAAAGTATATATTAAACGTGTCTCGATGTTTTCGGCCGAAACAATAGACAGAGCAAACAAAAGTGATGCGGATACTCCGAGGAAGAGCTGCCAAGAGAGAAAACATGGTCTATAACTGGAAACCATCTCACTTCACATAACTTATTTATCCTTATCTTATCGTCTGTATTTACCACGTTTCCGAATCACATTCCGCCTCGTTGGTTTCGTTTGATTGGTTTCCACGTTAACTAGACGATCGCGACGGCTGCTTTCGTTAGTTCGTTCGTTATCCCCCGACGGGGGGAAAAGGCTACCGACAACTTTCGGTTGTTGGCTACCCAAACGTCACAATGTTGAGTCCACTGACAAGGTTTCTTCTCAATGGGTCAATAGATCAAGGTTATGTGATAATAATTATCTCGATTTTGTTTAGTCGGCGCCCAGTGAAATCTTTTTATAAATGAACAGTAGTAGTGACTTATTGGGCTCGACTGTTAGATTTGTAATTAATGTGATTGTAATTTTACCGTGTACATATTTACATAGACATGTATGTAGCCATTATATGTTATTGTCGTCTGTAGCAAGACGACGTTCTATTTCGTAAGATTTATCTTTGGCAACCAATTCAATCTTTATAATCAGTATTTTAATGGGAAATGTAATACTAATAAATACAGCTGTTTCAATATGTGTGCACTCTATACCAAGTCTTGACATTGTATACTCATAGCACGTGTCTGTCCATCTATCATCTTATCTACTCGATTTTTATCTTAAAATTGATGTTTTATAATTTTATTTCATCTTGTCATGATTTTATATTATATTCTCATAAATTAGAATGCTGAATTCCTGATGATTGGTCAGTATATGACGAAACGTTGCCGTACAACTCGCAAGGTAGCTGCTGTTAGTGTTGAACCATGTGCTCTTACTCGTATACTTGTGTAACGCAAGGTGGACATAGTGTTGCAATGTGTGAGTGTGTTCTTGCAGCAGTATTGCACCTGTACATCATTTGTCGGGACTTACAGCAAGTCCAACCAGTATCACATTATCTTATCAGTATGCGTAATACTTTTAATGTATAATGAACTATGAATTCATATGACAATTTCAAATTTGGTTTTGAATTTTAGAATGTGAAAAAGAGTTAGATACTACTACTACTACTGCTACTACAACCCATCGTAAAGATTGTACTGTATTCGAAATTACCCCTTCTGCACTATTATCCTAAAAGATAGACATAAAAATGACCTCTGCAGTCGAATGCATGCCTCATCTTGCAACTGTGTAACAGCCTTTCGTGATGGGGTAGGGTGATATGCTAGAATTGGCATTGCAATATAATCGTTCAATGTGTGAGAAAAAAATTACCAATTTAAGGATAAGAGAAAGTTTAATATGTTAGTGCTAATAGGCATGTAGAAAATACTAAAACCTCTACTAAGCATTTTGTATTTGATTGATTTTTGATAATGTGGTGGAAATTTTAAATACTCGTACACAGTTATATTAATTGTGTGTATTTGTTCTTTTTAGTGGGCATTTTATTTTATAAGTGCAATTGGAAATTAAAATCCCATTTCAATTATAACTGGTATTGTTGTCCATACCAACATACCAATTACTATAATTATTTAGCTTATCTCTTTGGGTTACGAATTATGATGACCTATTGCCCCATTTAGACGGTTCAATGTTCCGTTCAATGTTCCTTGAATTCAAGGACAAAAAAGCATCAAAATATACATAGATAATAAAAGTTCTATCGCTCTATGGTTGCTGCACATTCAATGTTTGTCTGACACAAAACACTACCACGTGGCTATTTTTAGAATCGAGGTGGCTTGTGCCATAAAACACAACAATACTCTACTTTATGTGATGCTTTTTTTTGTACTTGAATTCAAGGAACATTGACTCATTGAGCGGAACATTGAACCGTCTAAATTGGGCTTTAGATTTCCTTTCGAATGCTGAATGTTATATTCATGAAATTACTAATTTTGTAATTTAATTGCTAGTGATTTTTAGCCCATAACTGCAGCAGTTGTGTCAGGCAGTTAATTAATACAGCCAACTTTTATGTTGACTCTTTTGGGTAGCTTACACCAGTTTAATTTACTTAATCTTCAGTTATACAAATATCCAGTATTTGTATTTATTACCTCTTTTCATTTGTAAATATTGTTGCCTGTAACAAAGGCTTTTATGTGTTCTGTTTTGTACTGCAGTGCAGCCCATGTATTATTATCAAATAATAACTTATTAATGAGCTTAATTTAATATTTTCATAATTATTTGGCAGCTTGTTTTTTGTGATAACAAATCTAGTATTTAAAAAAAAATGGGAAAGATAAGAAAGAAAACGAGTCTTTCTTTCCAAATATTTATTAATGTAACTTTTAGAAAGCTATGTATGTGTAAGTCGACAACGTCCAGCCAGCTGCAGACAAGTGATGTTTGCAAGTTGCCAATACTATGAAGTCCAATCATTTGTTAATGATAGTAATTATTTAATGATCCTGGACTCAACCACAATCTAGTTGGAGACTTCTATGGTCCCTGTAGTACCGGTACATGTAAAATACTGCAATATTAACATTGAAGGTCGCCAAGCAATTACCTGTTAGTTGTACACACTTCATCCTATCAGCTCTTGTAGTCAACTCATTGGTACATATGTTCATCCCTGTTCTTTTAAACTGCTCCATGTTCAAAACCTTTTCATATTGTAGTTTACAGGTTTAATTATATTTTGTAAGAAACTAAAACAAAAGAACAATTTGTTACTAAAAGCCAATTAATGTGTATATTTTGGTGGGTGTGTGAACTGCATAGATTGTAATTGTATTATCTAACAATTTGTTCCCAAATAGTTGTACAATAGTTCAAAATGATTGTGAAGTTTTCCCCTAAATTTGAAGTGTAACAAGTCAAAGAAAAAATACATAATATACATAGTTAACAATGTGTTTTCTTTTGAGTGTGCTGCCCCATACACATATTTAGGTTGTTGTTACTTTACTTTGTAGAAAAGACTGAATGTGAACAAACTTACTTCAACTGAATGTGAACTTCACATCTCAAGGTAAATGGCCACAGGTGCCATTGTCCAAGAAGATTTTCTAGAAGACAGTGATTGCAGTCTGGTCTTAACGTTTGACGGGGCCAACGGGCCTATATATGTTTCCTGTTATAAGTAGTGAGGCTCAACCAGTTTAAAATACGTGGTGACTACTGACTCTTTTATATAGAGTTTTCTCTTGCTTTTGGATATTTTTCCCACCTCCATGTGTTGCTGAGACTACGCTGTTGATTTTCATTGAAATGGTGCATGAGAGGGGTGGGGGTGGATGAAGATCTCTGTTGAGACAACTTAAACCTCATTTGAGATCTACTTCTTGTCTTTCTTTACTCATACTTTGTCTTACGACACTTCGTTGTCAGTGAACATTCACTCCCCTCCGTTTCTCTCGCATTCATACCTCGATAAAAACGTGCGACTTAATAAATGTAACAATATCAAAATTCTATAACTCAAAATATAGTATTCAAAATTTAAAAAAAAAGACTAAAAGTAATTATAAAAAAAGTCCCTCACGTGAATATTCAGTTTATTTTACCACTTTTCCAATACCGTGTTTAACTGTCACATATATATCATTCCATTTCAGTAATATTAACTGCACAATTAAGCCTTCATTAAATAAAAGTTATTCAGTTTGATTCAGTTTCTTGATTCAGTTTGATCTCTACTTATAAATGGTTCTCGGATCAAGATTTTCAAGACCATCTGACTTTCAAGATTCGAAGTGAAGATAGAAGGCGTGTGCGGTTTCCCGGGTTGCTTTTACGTGAAATTTTTTTCCCAGATTGCAGTTTCTGATTTTTTGCAATCCTCATTTCGTTTGAGCTGGGACCGTTAACAAATCAGTTTTTCTTTTTTTTTTCTTTTTTTTTTCTTCTTTTTTTTCTTCTTTTTCACTTTTATATATATATATATATATATATATATATATATATAGGCCTATATAATATATATATATATATTTATTTTTTCCCACAATTTTTTTTGTTTTTTCATGTTCTTTCTTATTTGCATACTTCTATTTTTATTTTTTAATATGTTGAATTTCCACTTCATTTGATTTTATTTAATTTCTCATTTATTTTTTCTTGTTCTTGATTATATTTTATATAGTAGTTCAGTAGTTTGTTTTGTTTTTGTTGTTATTGTTATTTATGATTTCATTACTATTAATTGTTTGCACAGCTTAGTTTTGTTTAAGGTCCTCCTTTGTAAATCAGTTTTTATAACTGAATAGGATAGACATTAAATAAATAAATAAAAGTATTGCAACATCTTTCATGCACCACTGATTATGAACATCATGTACTATTAAAATAATTCTAACACTGAGTGTTACCCTACAACTCAATTAGTGGCCTCACTCAACCATGATAAATAAATGTGTCATGATACCATGAGTTGATGAATTGGGATTTATTTATTAGGAAGTCCGGCAACTGGATATTTCTGGTTCATTCATTTCATATGGTATGTTAAGAATGCACAATGGTGTTTTACCCCAGGGGCCAATAGTCCACCATGCAATCAATGCATGTACTAATATTTATATCGTTTTCCTTTTGGGTTCACTCATCAATATTTATATCGTTTTCCTATTGGGTTCACTCATCATCCGAGTAAAAGAACTTCTGGTTTTAATTACTTAGCAGTAGATCCATGAAAAATGGGTTTATTATAGAGTGAATTTCATTTTTGAACAAACTGAACACAATTTACAACTTACAATTTACAAAATTTTGGTTTTAATTTTGTCTCAGCAATTTTATAGATATATTGCCTTTATTTTTATGCACGTTAACTCAATTCTTAAAGGTGTAGGCATTACCCATGAAAAGTTAGAAAGATCTTATTTAGGGTGGCTTCAGATACTTGGGGGGGGGGGGGGGCGAGACAACAAGATTTTTCAGAACTCTGCTTAAATCACTTGTATTGTAGTACTATGGGTCTACACCAGCATAATGTCTTGCAATCATTATAAGACAATCCAATAGAGGCAGTGGGCGGTGGTAACATGAGGATCTCTATTCAAGAGGTTGTCGGATCGATTCCATCCACTGGATGCACGACTGATGATTTTCTCAGCTTTTCTCTTTCATGAAGAGAATGCTGCGATAAGTACATACGTTCTAAACTACCCCCCACTACTAATACCCTAATATAGTTGATTTTCTACAGTACTAACCCCTGATGCACCGTAACCACCCCCAACCCCTCACTACGTTTTTAAAGGTGATTTGTATAG
This sequence comes from Isoperla grammatica, assembly GCA_945910005.1. NCBI lineage: Eukaryota > Metazoa > Arthropoda > Insecta > Plecoptera > Perlodidae > Isoperla > Isoperla grammatica. Next base: position 8,278,478 of record OX246743.1, on the reverse strand, counting down.
TATCGTATCATGATTCAACAATATAATACCAACACTTTGCACTGTGGTTTTCCTTGAGACATCGAGGGTCTTTGGTTTTCCTCAGGGAAGACACACTGCATTAGGAATTTCCTTTGCAACTATCCACATTCCGTTGCTCTGAATACTCTGAATAGGAAGGGACAGTTGTACAATCAAGTATAAGCATAATGCCACTCATGCCACGAATATTTTAGCAGGAAATTGAATTTATATCAATAATGAATGGTAAGAATCCTAGTTTGGAATGTCTAGAAAGGCCTGCAGACTATGGCGTCGCCCTCCCCACCCCCCTCTCGAGTGGGAACGGGTTAAAGGCAAGTCCAGATAGATAGTGCCTCTGCAACAACAGCTAGCAATTAGCACAAGCTATATAACACTCGTCATCAAATGGTAAATGGTGCAAACAATTAGAAACTAGAATTACAAATAAAAATAATGTTGGCAGTCTGTATATTTCAAAATATCGACTAACTTATTACAGATGTTCCTACAGCTAAAACATATATGTGTTGTTTGGGGGGGAGGGGATGTAGTGGCTTGAGTATAAGGTTATGAATCGACCGATGTATACAAAATACTTTATATCCGACGTACTACGAGAATACAAACAAAAGAGTTGATCCCATCAAGCGGTATAGGTAGTCTTTGAGCGCCGATAAAGATAATAATAGTTATATTAAAACAAAGTTTTTGCCTCGGCCGATACGCCTGGGGGTCTAGGCCTACCACAGACCTCGCACTTGGTATTCGTGACAATGTCAATGAGTGGGTATACCCCCCGACGACAGCTTCAAGCACCGGCCCTAATAAAACCTGCCCGCCACTGCTTCTCATATTGATATGGGGGTGTTCTGACAGCTGTGTATTCTGCAATAGGCCCATCAATCACGCAAATCACGTCGTTATCTGTGTCAATATATAATTTCCAAGAAGGAAAATAAAAGCTTTTGCTTTGGAATTGAATCTAGTGTTTTATTTAGCGCCGTTTGAGTTATCAGTGTTCTAGGATACCTATCTACAATTTTATTTAATGTGTCATCAATTTAATTAATGTTATCTCTGGTGTCATACTATGATATATATGCATACAGACTAACTTCCAAGTTGTTTCAGTCTAACTAAAGCAGCTGCAGCAATATTGCTTTGCTACTTGTCTTGAGTTCTAGCTAAGATTAATAATGTTAATCTTCGGCTCTACCTACCTAAGGACATACTTTGGACTTGTCAGACGCAAATTTGTCATATTCAATACTCTAAGAAAACGCTCTGTTTGACGCGTTGATAAGCGCGTCCATATCTATGAACTTTCTGGCGAACAGATCTCAAAGCTAATAAAATTAACAATAAACAACAATTCAAGAATGCGCATTGCAAACATTTTTCTAATTTCCATAGCTATTATACTTCCCGACATTGTTGAATGCAGTGCAATGTGCGTTGCAAAGAATTTTTGTTGTCATTCTGTCTAGTGTTTTCGCCGCGGTCCGCCACCGTTACTAACAGTTATTGAGAGCATTTGAAATGTAATTTCTGCCTCTAATACGTATTCCATCGCGTTTAAATTAGTATATTCGTGACCGGACGAGAATTTACTATAAGATAGCCACCTCACATTTTGCTGTTACTGTGTTTCAGAAAAATATTTTCGAGTAACTTTTGTATAACTTTGCCAATATTCATCAAATCGCCATAAAATGAACATATCTGTGACCGGAAAACGCTTTAACAAAATATGGCTATCTCACATTTTGCCGCCATTTTGTTTCAGAAAAATACTTTGCAGTAACTATGGTGTAACTTTGTAAATTTTCGAACGATTTTGCCTCAAAACAATACACCTTCAATCCACAGTGAGGCTTGTGGATGGTCTAAATTTCAAGTTGATCGGACTTTCCGTTCGACCTCTATCGACAGACATAAAAAAAAATTTAAAAAAAAACAGAACGAAGTGCCATTGAAGTCTAATGGAGACGCATCCCTTCATGTTCTATGAGAATGACGCCTTTCCGCTTTATGTTCTAACTCATTTTAAAACAATCACACACATGGTCGGACCGTTCCGAACAGTTCCGAATGAAACATCGATGAACAGCAGGCCCGAATTGTTTTACAGTAGAACAGCCCATCTTTCCTTTTCTCCCTGTTCTAGACTGTTCGGAACGGACAAATGAACGGATCTTTATAGGTTGCAACATTTATACGTTCAACTTTGAGTAAGTTCAACCTTGATATTGAACTACCCCAAACAGGATACCGTATATATACTTACCGTCACTTTTAATCATCATCATCATCATCATCATCTGTTGCCACGTCCAACTCTGCGTTGGGTCGGCATGGAAGATAAGCCTCTCCATCTTCTTCTATCCTGCCACCACTCTTACCCCTCAACTATAGTCCCCTCCTCTCGCATTTCCTTAGTTATTAACTTATTATTCGTTAGATTTAGAGTTGGTTTAGACTTTAGATGTAAAATGTTTGGACTAATGCTTTAATGTAACCCTTGATTAAAACTAGTTTCCAATGTTTAGTTTCTAATTGTTGTTTCTTTGCTTGACCAATCAGAAGACTAGTTCGGAAGCATGAAACGCGTCAATGTGTAGCAAACAACATGTTGCATAATTAGTTGCATTACTTCATGTTGTTTTGGTTGTAATAGAAAATATACTACTAATTTGTTTGTGTTCTGTTTTCATGCGTCATTGGGTAATACGGTGGGGGGGGGGGGGAGGCTCTTTCCATATCTCTTAGCAAGAAATGAATACCCATGGTGGTAGTAATCTTAGGCCGGTCTTACAATTTCCTAATAAGAAAGTTATTTGTAGCAATTAAGCTATTTGAAGGATTTCAAGGGTTTTGATTGGTCGTTGCCATGGAGACAACAAGCTATTCGACGAATAAGTAGTTACTGGGCATTGTAAGAATTATAATGGTATCTCTAATACAAAATAGCAATCATTCAATTTATTGTATATTTTCAGCGCATTATGCGAAAGCATTGATATTATAAGCGAATTACATTCATGCGCTGGTTGCTTATTGTACGAAAGATTGCGAAATATTATGAATTGTAGACGCTCACTGTAAAATACAAGATATTATATAATACATCTAAACTATTTCTTGTAATTCAGAATCATTAATGAAATTCTGCTGAAATCCATTGCAAAATCAACTTGGAGGTCTTAAAATAATATTTCGTAATTCATGCAATTATTAGCAACATATCGAGAAATAATGTACACAACTTCTAAGGTTGTAAATTACGCTTCCATCTTGTAAAAAAATTATAATATGTTAATTATAAGCGTATTTTTTTTTTGTAAGTGTAATATGTTATGCAAATGATTTGTTTAATACCGGTACATTGAAAAAAATCGCTCATCTGGCAACGCAGAGCGTTTCCTAGTACAGTAAATAAACATGTTATTCAATACAAACTGAATAATGCATGTGATTTATAATTATATAAACAGATACCTAATAAGATACTCTAACCACTATAATCTAGTGAAAATAAGTAATTGAAAAATAAAATAAGTGTGGGACTAAATGCATATAAGGTTGAAATTGAAACGATTTGAACCACAGAGAGAAGAAAAAAATGATAGAAACAAAATGAAAGAAATTATAAAAATAATAGTAACAACAACAATAATAATAATAATAATAATAATAATAATAATAATAATAATAATAATAATAATAATAATAATAATAATAATAGTATTTGCAGGTATGATCTAAAACCGTGCATCTCTCAAGCATAATTCATAACTAATAAGTAAACAATTCAATCTACATTGTAACACGGTTTAGTCAAGATGTTATTGACCTCTATGTTACATTCTATATCATTATCCCCTTCAAAACAGATCCCTATGGTAACAATAAACTTGACATGTCACACCACATCACGTCATCCCGTATCATCACCATGCTTGATATAGGCCTACACATCAAACTGGGGCTATCGATCTGGGGTCAAATAACGTTGACCCCTTTCGACTCAAAATGACGTCCTTACATATTATTTTATCATCATCCCATAAATCTTTGATCGAGGCAGATAGTGAAAAGCATTTTAACAAGTTATATTGCTCTAAATTTGAAATAAAAACATGTTTGTGTGATGCTGCTATCGTGCAACAAAAACAAAACGATATCGCATATATTATATTCAATCATTCATTATTAGACAACATGCAATGAAATGGGCTTGATAGGAATTGAAACAGCTCCAAGCACAAGTTTTCCCCCTAACAGCAAAGAAGAGGCGAGTGCCGTGATCCGTCCCAGTCTATATCTGTGTAAATCTGTGTAAAAACCTTGTAACAAACACTTACTGTATTTGATTGTATAGATTACTGTTGTCAATTGTCATCCATCCACTTGTTTTACTGTTTTACTATTATTTCTCATCTTTAATATAACTCACATTTTATATTACCATTATTGCCGGTACTATTTTTATCAGTGTTTTATTATCTTATTTAGCGACCTTAAACCTTTATTATTTTTGTTCTATGTGCATGAGTTTACTTTATAGGGTTATTAGATATTATCATCCACATCATTATCTTTTATAATCATATCATCATTACCATATCCATGTTATGGTAATGCCTTAACTGACCAGTAACTAATATTGATCCCAAAGAACATTCACTTATGCCATCTATGATAATTAAAATGAAATGTAATTTCTAATTTGCACCCACACACAAGCACCATGCTCATGTGGGTACTCGCTTGCTCATTTACAGTTGATTCACAATGTTATATGACTGTCTAGTACTGCTATTGTTTATGATACGATATTGTAATTAAATGTAAACAGAGTAACGAATAAAAGCTATTTTTGATTGATTGATTGATAGCAAGGGCCCTGAGCCCTGGATGGTTCAGCCCTAGACTGCGACGGCCCCCCTCGCTTCTACTGAGCACCCCAATTCAGTTTTCTTCTCGTTTTTACACTGACTCTATTGTAGCAGGTTCTACCCCCATTCATCCCCACACTAATTCTTATTATCACCCCAGCCCTCGGGCTTATGAGTTTTTACCTCCGTATTCCTTCATCTGCTCTAGAGGGCCCAGCCCGGGAGAGCGTTCCAGCAAAGTTCAATGTTGAACTATTGCATCTAGTACGTATAAGTAAGTAAGTGGCAGCCGACTCGTACTAAAACTAGCCAAAAACTATTAAAGCATAAAAAACAATTTTGCAATAAATGAGGGAAACGTTTTAATTAAGTAAAAAGAAGTTACAACTTACAAGAATGAAAAAAAATCAAAACAATAACAATAACAATTAAGAATAATATCGTCGATATAAAGATTAGCGTGGTCATATGTCATAAGGCGTGTTATCCATCTTCATATATCATGATAATAACGAACTGAAAAATAATCTAAACTTATAGCTAATAATCACTAATATTTTTCTTGTTTACTTGGCACATATTGTGGTGCAGAATTCTTAATAATATACAACAATTTTCTTTTTCTTTAAAAACTCAAATGTTAATAAAAACTCAATATGTTAATATTGTCAATACTGTCCAAATGTTACATAAGAAAATCGCGTCATAGCATAATAACATATCCAACTAGAGCCAACTAATTACATCGATCCGATAAATGTTTCCTATTGGCTGTCAAGGTCAGGGGACGCGCTGCTATTGGCCGACGTCTTCGTCAGCGTAGACGAGTATATAAACAACCCATGGTGTCCGACTGCAAGGCACACAGCGAGAACGCATTAGTGACTAACCAACTGCAGTTATTGTTTTGAGTCATAATGAACGGCTACTCGAACGGGTACGCGAACGGAGTCGCCAACGGGAATGGTATTCACGAGTGCGACCTGAACAATCTGAAGAGATACGTACATCTTAATGGAGATCACCATAAATCGGACGTCTTGTCTGGATCGGCTGAGCTGAAATTAGTACCAAGAACTGAATCTAACATTGAAAATCAGTAAGTACATTTTGTTTTTTATTTGGATACATTGACTTTAGAAGTAGTTGTGTAGTCTTACTTGTCATGGATGAAATACTCATCAGTTCCCTACAAGGTGTAGAACTCGGTTTATTTTGTTAGAGAGGGTATTTCGAAAAGAAGGGGGGAGAGGGCTAGGGTAGATAACCCATAACCATTCATAACCATGGGCGCCGCGAGGGGGGGGGGGGCAAGGGAGGAAGTTGCCCCCAATTAGGATAGGTGTGTTTTTTGTTTGTTTTTTTAGCAGAATGAGGCATTAGTTTGGAAAATCGTATTTAGTAGCGTCTTGCTCACAAGTCACAACACAGTAGAAATGTATCTGCCTCGACTTCTGCCCACGGTTGCATTATGTGTTGTCACAGCTCGCCACTCGGCTGCATTCTACGTCTTACACTCAAACACGTTTAAATTTTGATTAAGTATCTCTATCCTCTCATAACAAATAAAATGTTGGCTTCGAACATTCGAACACTACACCCAACCAGGCATTCCGTCTCACTCAAAGCGCAAAGGAGTGACTCAAACCCTCTCTCATAGGGTCTCGCCAAGATTTGGACTTTGAGACTGACCACTTCCATCACTTTGTAACAATGATGTCACTGCAGATATCCACAAAGAATGTGGTGAAATTAACCCATTTAACAGACAACCTATACCTACCCCTCCTAATACGGTTAAAAACACATTAAAAAGCGCATGTTTTAAAAGAATCACCTGCGGCGCTTTTTTGTGGGGGGCATCCCCCTCATTGGCGCCACCGGGAAGAACTTCGGTCGGGAATTTATTGTGCCCCCCCCCCCCCCACACTGCTCAACCTCTGCGCACGCCTATGTAACATGGCAATCCACCCTCATGCCAATATGTTCAGTCCAAGTTATTTTTCCTTTACCTCCTGCCTTCCTAAACTTTACCTCCCCTACCGTATATTATTTTACTAACAATGTTGGTAGGACTGATCCTATTTTCTCAATCAATGATGCAACTCAAACGCTACTTTTGATTCCGAACACGATACGGAGATCAAAACATAAGCATACCGCATGATGTGTGGAGAGCATAAGTATGTCAGTAATATAACTATGCAATGGCGCGTGCCAAGAATCATTTGTCATGACACTTGATAAGCCGTTGACAATCAGACTCAGAAGATGTTGCATGAGTAATGAGTAATTGCATCATTTAACAATGGGCAAACTCAATAATCTGTGGTGTATATAACAAAATGTCACATGTTTCGAGAAAAAGCAAATCGATTTTAAAACTTTGCTTTTAATTATTAGAATATTATTTTTGTGTCTATGTATTTACTATTTTTCTTTTTGGTTTTATCACTTCATCATCCTATTATAAAGACGGGGAACACCGAACACTTCGTTGTTTTGTGTGAAAATGTCAAGATTATTAATTCATATTTATCATTACAATCCTAACTTCAATAATATACATGCATGAATGTTGAGAAAGTGTATATTTGGGTGTGAACATTACTACCAAAAAAAATCTCCCAATGTCTATAATTTATCTAAACAATATCTTTCCTTTTAATAAATTACATCACCAATTTGTACAAAATAAAACCTATTGTAGATAGCATAATGGAATGGAAATAACCCCCATTGAGATAATCCCAAATTTGATGTTGGAACATTAATTTCTGTTAATGTATTTCAGGTTAATTGTCATCTTGTAAATTGATCTACCGGTATTTCAACTCTGACGTATATTCGGGCATTATTTACTGATGATAGAATTTGGATTACTCGCATTTGGACGAAATGTTCTAATAAGCAAGTTGAACTTTACATGGAGGTAGAACAACGTTACCCGGCTAAAACCAACACTAATAATATAAATAGTACAGAATTACTGGACGTGATGCATTGATAGTCACACTCACATCTCAAGAATGCAACACTAATCGAAAAAGGGGCAAATTATTGATAACGTTGCACCCATAAGTTTCATAAGCTCTACAAACTCGACATAAAATATTACAATATGCTTGTTATTTTCATTACTAATAGATTTAATAAACAAAATAACTATCCAACTGATTTTAATATTATATATAATATTTACCATACACTATTAGTGCTTACGAGACCATAGGGCACTACATTTTACATTTTGTACTCATATATGAGTATTGAGTACCCACACCGCTATTAGAACTGATTTATAGCGTGCGACATTCATACAATATTCATTATGTGCTTCGTTGTTATGACGGCTTCAAAGTCAATATGCTATGTTATCACTTCTTCATTGTGGTTTACTGTTATTGAAACATTACCATTAAACGGTAATTACGAAACCCGTAATCATAATCGACCCACAAACCACAGATAGATAACTGTTGTTAGTGCACAAACCATTGGAAATCCAAGGTATACGCGGATATTATTTTCCATATAAAAAATAAAATCTCCAACAACAATGCAATGCAGTGAGGGCACACAAAGAGTCTACGCATGTCTATAAATATTTTAGACCCACGTAGAGTGCGTGAGCAGGTGGGTTCATTGACCTTGATGCCTAATTGCCGTGTTTCGTTCTATTTAAGACAAGAGTGTTATTAATATTATCGTCATCTATGACCCACGCTTACTCGTTGAGACGTTGCCTGAAAGTCAGTCGTACCTTTAGAATACATTACGATTGTGTTAGTTATGTTTGTTTGTCGTTTGTTCTTTCTCCAACGTTATCACATTCGTATGAACCATGAAAAATACAATGTTTTAAAGCAGCGTAATTTGTGAAGGAATATAAATGAAGGGGAAAGGAAGGGGAAAATAATAGAGACAGCCAAGTGGAAAATAACAATTAGCATTGACGTGTAATTGTCAAATCGTGTTAACTGGATTTGCATTGTATTGGTTGTGAAACTATAAACACCAGAACTAGGCAAGCATTCACATGTGCGACATTGAATGAACGCTTATTGAGGGATTTAATGTAAACTAATAAAATACAAGAGCAATTCGGAATATATAAGGGGGAATTTTTTAATTATTGACCTTCTCAAACCGCCAAGCTTCACTGGTCGGTGTCGAATACAGCGTTGCCAAAATATGAGATAAAAATTCAAATATCGTTATCATCAAAAACCAGTTTGGTGTAGGACAGACTAGATCGAGCATAGCACTTTGGAAATATGTGGGTGGTGTGCAGGGTAATGAGTACAAGTGTGTTGGTTATAGCTTATCAGTGAAAAAGTGCGGAGTATGACTTATCATTAGTACAATGAAATTGATAAATTGAGAGTGTAAAGGCGAGGAATGGTGTGAGTTAAGAATACAAAAGTGCGAGTTATATATTACAAATAAAGGTTAGGTAACGACTAACTGTAAGTGTTATAGTGCAATCATATAATTTGTATGCAAACGTGTTAATATAAAACAAATGGTCTACTTTCCAACACAGTTGTCGGGTAAAGGGATATCTTATCACCAATACTTATCATGGATACAATCAATAGCAGCCTACCAAGTTCATAAAAAAAGTTTTTTAATAAAGTAGGAATAAAACCACCCCTTGTGACATCGAATATTCTTAAATATAGATAACAATATAATTATTTTTCTTTTTCTAAAATATCTGCGAAAGAAATTTACAACTAAATAACTAAATGCACATAGGGATTTTATGTAAATATTCGTTTACCAAAAATCATAAAAGATAATAAAAACATATTTCCGTACTAGTTCCATTGCCTATAAATAGCATCGAAGCTACGCAACATTGTATCAGGTCAGGGTGCTAAAACTGGATATTCGCGTTTTACGTAACATTTCGGCTTAAAAAATACATTTTCGTAGATATCATTAATTGACTTTCCACTATTCATCATCAACTATGAACTATGAACTAGTCTAGTGGAATCGATAACTAAAATACATTTTCGTAGATATCATTAACTGAGTTTCCACTATTCATCATCAACTATGAACTATGAACTAGTCTAGTGGAATTGATAACTAAAATACGTTTTATTTCTCTAATTAATATTTTACATAATTGGCATGGCGTATCATTTCCGGGTGATAAGCTAGATGGAATGGACCATAATGGTTGCACAATACAGAATTTTATTTGCGACAGATTAACAATTATACACCAATATTATGTTTTTGCAAAACAGCGATGACGATAGCGTTTGTTTAGTGACATTGACCTTATATAGAACAAATCTTGACCCTCAACAATAACAAACATTTGTTTACTTCCAGCTACTCGTACGAATTACTGCAGGCGATAGCTACTTATCTACTGGAAAGGACCCACATAAGGCCAAAGATTGGGATCATTTGTGGATCTGGATTGGGTGAGTTATTGTACATCTAACATAAGTCAAAACTCACTATTAAAATCGCCCGCTATTCAGGCTGTAGGTCCACCTGACCTGCGGAAACCATCATTTCTGCCGGTTAAAACTGCTAAAAAATTGCCAAAAATAACACAATATATGTGATATAGAAAATTTAGTCCTATTTCTCATTAATAAATCTTTGTTCCAATAAGTTTTACCGTTTCTTAAAAATGTGTGTTGCAAAACAACATACATTAAATAAAAACACATATTTGAAAACGGAAATATTTATTGGAGGAAATGAACATTCGTAAGAACTATAACACTGAGATGACATTATTTGCTTGAAAACAATTTTAACATCTATCGGGCAGCACAGGACGGTTAGTTTTAGCACGTGGTGTTTTGCATGGTCGTTTGTGAGTGAACGTGTCTAAAATGTTGCATTTGCACAGTTCCTAAGGATGTACACACATAAAGACAACGATGCGTGTAGGGGTGGACAGGGATTTAAATACCCGGGATGATGGGCGTCAGGGGGGGGGGTGAACTCGCAACAATGTGGCGCGGAACAGTTGGGGTCTGGGGCAAAGCCCCAGCAGCCAGAGACGAAGCCGAAACATTTTTGGGGGCTGCATTTAAATTTGAATTAATTTATTTTTATTTATGTTTGCGTGTTTGAACACCCCCTCCCCTAGTGTACTCCACGTGGAGTTATTGACCCAGATATTCAATCACACCAAACGTTCTACCAACGACCAGCCTAGGTACCTCACAATAACAGCCATCATGAATTTCCGGGTACTATAATTTATGTAATCATTTTTTGTCAATCTTATAATAACGATCCTTCAATCACAAACATTTCCGAATGCTGGCTAAGATAATTATGTCGTGAAAGTACGTAACCTCGCGATTGCTTTCAACCAGTCATTACTTTATTGACTTGTCTGCATGATGCAATTACATGACCATGTTCAAGAGCTTGATAACTAATGCGTACATATATTGCGTTGTAACTTGTATCATAACTACTTACAAGTTCTCAGAAATTATTAACAGCCTGTAGTCAAGAAATCCACAGTCATAAAAGCGTAATTCTCAGAACACTACAATAATATGAACGTTCAAGTTAAACCGGTACAAAATAGAAATGTTTGTCGTAAAAGGCGAGAAAAACAAATTTTGAAACTGTGACGCGTAATTAACCAAATTCTATAGAATTTAACAAACATTCAGCGAACTTTCAGATTCATTCAAATAAGCAGAGTTTATGGTGACAATTTTTTTTTAGAATTTCGTTTTTAAGATTTAAAAAGGTGGTGAATTGGTGGTGAATATTTTGGCAAAAATCGTTTTTATTCCGGTGTTAAAATGTTTGCCATGTTTGGCTATTGGGACTGTAGACAATGCATAGGCTTAGAACAGGAACACATATTTATCAACTTACATTAATTATTAGGTGGTAATACATGCATGAATCAATGATTTTTTTAAATGTAGGGTAAGTGAAGTAGCACAAATAGTTGAATAGAAAATCGCAAACTTTTAATTGTTTTATTTTTATTCCAACGTTTTTTTGTGAATAATGAGTGAAATCGCTCAAATCGCGGCTCCCTTTCAAAACCGCAGGGAAAGATTGACATTTCCAGCATCACAGGTGCCAAAAGTGTTTTCTAAAAAAGTCGCGTTTATCGTTAATACCATAAACTCCTGCCCCTGCCAATAAGTAGAGTGATATTAAAAACGAGGTGGTTGTGCCAGAAATCACTAATGACACTTTGTTGGCATCCATTGCCACCGCTCATGTGTGGCACAAATCCGTTTACTAATCACATAATTATTATGTATTAGAGTTAATCTGAAACAGCGCCAGAAAGGTCACAGAAATGTAACTCGTTACACATTTTTTACATATACGATTAAGGTTATCATTCGAGTTGTGGCGAAGAATGGCTTTATAGAATGGATTCATTCTAAGCACTGATTCATTTGTTTTCGAAATGCATTAATGCATTTAGATTGGCAATCCAGTTTTATGAATGTCAATAAGGATCAATTTATGTTTGTTATTGGCTCTGTATATTTTTGTGGGTCTTGATTAGATCACAAAGCTGTTAATTACACTGTCAACAATAGATTTAGAAATAAAAGCATATTGCGATGGTGGTATGTATGGGTGGGCTTTTCGTAACTGGGGTCAGGGCTTCAAAACCTAAATACATTTTCGGATTCGGGTCCTGGTTCCATAAAATATCACAATAAGGTTTCGTTAAAAAAAATCTAATTTTGGTTCAGTCAGACTGAGAAAACATTTCGGGCCAGGGAATTTCAGTCCTGTAAAATAGCATATCATGTGGATTTCAGTTCGGAAATGATTTCAAAACTTTGTTTAAAAAGCTTTGTGTTTTTTTTGTTGACTCTCAACATTTTCATTTTTGTACTAATAATAAACTGTTACAAACAAATTATGGATATTTTATGAAAGTGAATAGCTATTAGGCATACTTACCAACTACAAAACTTTTTGTGTTTTCAGTTAAAGGCTGGTCCACACAGATTTTGAAGACATAATGCACAAGGTTTTAAGACGTTGTTTTAAAAACAATGAAAACAACGTCTTAAAACTAAAACTTTGTGTGAACGCCAGTACGTGTTTCCTATGATCCAACTTTACGACTACGCGTTAATCCTTAATAAAAAAAAAATGGTAACTTAAAAAGTTCGTCACATCTTACTGTCTTTGAGTCTGATAGTGATAGTATAGTTGGGGGTGGTTGAACTCTACTAACCTTCGTCATAACATTGAGAGGACCTTGAATTTGGACAAGCTCGAAGTCAACCTTAGACCTTTTATGATAGTCGTCCATTAAAAAAAAATGATCTAGTGTTCCGTCCTTGTTTATCTTCACGGTCCCCTTCAAGAACAAAAATGCACACCAAATACAAAAGTAATTAGTTGAATTAGGAGGCCCTATGGCTGCTATGCATAAAGGACAAACCTTGATATATTTCAAACCCAATTTCTTGTGTCTTTACATTGTTGTAAATTTAAAGGGTCACTTGAGAAAACAAGAATATTTTATTTTTAACTTGATAATTAGAAAAAGTTACTATTCATTCATTGAATTTGATTGTTTCCAATTATTCGTCTCAATTACATCTGCTTTAAGAATGTTTAAACAAACCTGCGTGACATACCACAGATTTTGAGATAATAACGGAAGTTTGACAGGCTGTCAATTATAAATTACGTAATGTCACACATAGTAGCGATTTGTAAGAGAACCATATTTATGTAATTTGTTTCCTTCCAATTAATCTCAACTACATATGTTTTATATAAACAAGCCTGCGTGACATACCACATATTTTGAGATAATTACAGAAGTTTGATGAGCTGCAATTTAAAATTACGTAATGTCACACATAGTAGCGATTTGTAAGAGAACCTGAGCTTCCAATTAATCTACATTACATCTATTTTAAGTATATATAAACAAACCTGCGTGACATACCACAGATTTTGAAGTAATTTTCGGAAGTTTGACGGGCTGCAATTAAAAATTACGTAATGTCACACATAGTAGCGATTTGTAATAGAACCTGAGTATATTTATTAAGCGAGCGAAGCGAGCGTTTCCACTTGACTCTTATGGCACTTCATTCTGTTTTTTTTTTTTTTTTTTTTTTTTTTTTTTTGTTTGTTTTTTTTTTGTTTTTATGTCTGTCGATAGCGGTCGAACGGAAAGTCCGATCAACTTGAAATTTGGACCATCCACAAGCTTCGATGTGGATTGAAGGTGTATAGTTTTGAGGCAAAATCGTTCGAAAAGTTACAAAGTTACACCATAGTTACTGCAAAATATTTTTCTGAAACAAAATGGCGATAGCCAGATTTTTCTACAGATTTTTCCGGTCACGAATATGTTAATGTTATGGCGATCTGATAAATATTGGCAAAGTTACACGAAAGTTACTCGAAAATATTTTTCTAAAACGCAGTAACGGCAAAATGTGAGGTGGCTATCTTATAGTAAATTTTTGTCCGGTCACGAATATACTAATGTAAACGCGATCCAATACGTATTAGAGGCAGAAATTACATTTCTATTGCTGTCAATAAGTGTTAGTAACGGTGGCGGACCGCGGCGAAAACATGACAGCAAAAATTCTTAGCAACGCACATTGCACTGCATCCAACAATGTCGGGAAGTATAATAGCTATGGAAATTAGAAAAAATTTTGCAATGCGCATTCTTGAATTGTTGTTAATTGTTGTTTGTATTAGCATTGAAGTCTTTTCGCCAGAAAGTTCGTAGATATTGACGCGCTCGCTTATCAACGCGTCAAACAGAGCGTTTTCCTAGTTTAATTTGTTTTCCTCCAATTAATCTCCATTACATCTATTTTAAGTTTTTAAGCGAGCGAAGCGAGCGTTTCCACTTGACTCTTATGGCACTTCGTTCTGTTTTTTTGTTTGTTTTTTTTTTGTTTTTTTTGTTTTTATGTCTGTCGATAGCGGTCGAACGGAAAGTCCGATCAACTTGAAATTTGGACCATCCACAAGCCTCGATGTGGATTGAAGGTGTATAGTTTTGAGGCAAAATCGTTCGAAAAGTTACAAAGTTACACCATAGTTACTGCAAAATATTTTTCTGAAAAAAAATGGCGGCAAAATGTGAGATAGCCAGATTTTTTTACAGATTTTTCCGGTCACGAATATGTTAATGTAATGGCGATCTGATAAATATTGGCAAAGTTACACGAAAGTTACTCGAAAATATTTTTCTAAAACGCAGTAACGGCAAAATGTGAGGTGGCTATCTTATAGTAAATTTTTGTCCGGTCACGAATATACTAATGTAAACGCAATCCAATACATATTAGAGGCAGAAATTACATTTCTATTGCTGTCAATAAGTGTTAGTAACGGTGGCGGACCGTGTTGAAAACATGACCACGAAAATTCTTAGCAACGCACATTGCACTGCATACAACAATGTCGGGAAGTATAATAGCTATGGAAATTAGAAAAAATTTTGCAATGCGCATTCTTGAATTGTTGTTAATTGTTGTTTGTATTAGCATTGAAGTCTTTTCGCCAGAAAGTTCGTAGATATTGACGCGCTCGCTTATCAACGCGTCAAACAGAGCGTTTTCCTAGTATAAACAAGCCTGCGTGACGTACATACCACAGATTTTGAAATAATTACGGAAGTTTGACGGGCTGTTATTAGAAATTGTAATATGATTTTTTTAAATGAAGAACATTCAAAATGGTGGGGGGGGATTCAACATGGCGGCCAGCGTTCCCGTTGTCACACGTAAACAGAAATTAATGTTTGGTATTATCGAGACTCTAGAATATACAAAAGAGAGTTTGCGAAACTGGAATAGGCGAAACGAGAATAGTCGCACTGAGACTGCACTTGTCAGCGTAAATCACATATCAAAACGTCCGGCCGCCATCTTTACAACGAAGCGAGTAGAGAGTATAGATGTGCTGTGTAGCGTACAGATCTTGACGGAGAAAGTAGATATCAACCGTGACGTCAGTGATGTCTTGTGGCCGTGTCACTGACCGCACTGTTGGCTAATGAATGGAAGGAAAACCGCGCCAGGGATTTCAAGTTTAGCTGCTTACGTCATATTAGTCGGATTACGAATTACTGTGGATTATCACCATGATGAAAAAAGCGTTAATGTGATAACAGAGCTGTGGTTCGTTGAGACGATTGAGAAATGTATTATTATCATAATATGGCAATTAAACTTTAGTCGATTGTTTTGCAATAGTTTTTAGTGTGCGCGAGTAGGCTATGTGTGTGCGTGTTTCAGGGCTTTTTTATGGGTGGGTTTCTTTATATATTTTATTTATTCAATGTCTATCGTAATCAGTTATAGAACTGATTTACAAGGACAGTAAATAGAAGTATGATTAAAATGAAAAATCATCCCCTAATGTAAATGAAATAATTAATGTCCTGTTTTTGTTTTTTCATTATTTTTTTTAAAATTATATTTAATTATTTAAATGAATGTTTACCCAGGATCCCTGGCCGAGAGTTTGACCGACAAGACATGCTACCCCTACTCGACCATCCCCCACTTCCCCACATCGACTGTCCCTGGCCACGCGGGTCAGCTGCTGTTTGGCTGTCTGAACGGAGTACAAGTCATGTGTATGCAGGGTCGCTTCCACTCATACGAGGGATATCCTCTTTGGAAGGTAAGTTGGAATTAATGTTATACTTACATGCTTTTTTGAAAAGGGCTGCCCACAAAAGAAAAACATTACCCAACTAGGAACAGACATACATTCTGGTGGCAAAAAATAAATTAAAGCAAAAGTGATGTGCATTTAAGACACACAATAACTATTAATTCGTTTCAAATTATCATTATTATTTTGCTAGTCGTGAGAGTCAGCATAATAATATGTATGTTTGTCAGCAAAAGCCAAAAAATAAGTTAAAACCTTGCATCAGGTAAACAAAGTTTGTATTTGTGTACTAAACTATCTATGTATAACTTACTTTCTTTCAATGAACACTTCTAACAGAATCACAATAAATTATATTGAAAATAGTGAATTTAAATTGGTAGTTGTTGGCCTGAAATGAAGAACATTCCTACATGATGTGCACTATGTTGTTACAGTGCTCCATGCCAGTGCGAGTGATGCACTTGGTGGGGGTCACACATGTGATCGTGACCAATGCCGCGGGCGGACTCAACGAAGACTATAGGACGGGCGACATCATGATCATCAAGGATCACATCAATCTCATGGGGTTCGCAGGCAACAACCCTCTCCAGGGCGCCAATGATGGCAGGTCAGTTCTATTTCTTAGACAAACTAAAGCAGTGATCCATTAAGTCCCCTGGTGTAGGCTAGTCGAACCAATGATGGCAGGTCAGTTCTATTACCTAGACAAACTAAAGCAGTGATCCATTAAGTCCCCTGGTGTAGGCTAGTCGAACCAATGATGGCAGGTCAGTTCTATTAGCTGGACAAACTAAAGCAGTGATCCATTAAATCCCCTGGTGTAGGATAGTCGAACCAATGATAGCAGGACAGTTCTATTAGCTAGACAAACTAAAGCAGTGATCCATTAAATACCCTGGTGTAGGCTAGTCGAACCAATGATGGCAGGTCAGTTCTATTAGCTGGACAAACTAAAGCAGTGATCCATTAAATCCCCTGGTGTAGGCTAGTCGAACCAATGATGGCAGGTCAGTTCTATTCCATTATATCCCCTGGTGTAGGCTAGTCGAACCAATGATGGCAAGTCAGTTCTATTACCAAGACAAACTAAAGCAGTGATCCATTAAATCCCCTGGTGTAGGCTAGTCGAACCAATGATGGCAGGTCAGTTCTATTACCTAGACAAACTAAAGCAGTGATCCATTAAATCCCCTGGTGTAGGCTAGTCGAACCAATGATGGCAGGTCAGTTCTATTAGGCTACCTAGACAAACTAAAGCAGTGATCCATTAAATCCCCTGGTGTAGGCTAGTCGAATCCCCAAGTGTAGTCGGTGCAACCATTTATGGTAAAAATCACATGTTATTGAAATGGGAGAATCATTGAGGAAAAGAAATGAATAGATCCATCCATCAAACCAATGGTACAAAAAGCCAAAATAACAATGCATCGTTTTCTCATTTTTGCAATCTTATCTACTTGAAGTTATTTTACATTATCATGACAAGATAGATTTTAAGATAACACATGTTTGGTTATAGAGTGGGATCTATAATGGTTTTTGGATCTCAATAAATGACCTTATTTGGCAAGACCTGTGTCCTACTTGTGTAGATTTAGTGGACGCTGACACATAGCAGATTATAAAAATAAACATAATATGTTCGAAATAAATCTATAATAATTTAATTCTTTTTAGTCATACAAGATACATTTAACAAGTTATGCTCTACAAAATATGAAAATAGAAACAAGTAAATACGTAATTCAAATACATCTTTATTCAAGAAAATCTTTCGTGAGTGAATTTTTACACAAGTAAACTGTATAAAAAATGAAATAAAGTACTTCCTGCACAGGTTCGGTCCACGCTTCCTGCCAATGAACATGGCGTACGACTGCCAGCTGAGGCAGCTATGCAAGTCTATCGCGGAGAAGATGGGCATCAGCGACATTCTAAGAGAGGGCGTCTACACCTGCGTCGGAGGCCCCAACTTTGAAACCGTTGCAGAGTTGCAGATGTTGAAGAAACTGGGCGTCGACGCTGTCGGTAAGTTGACATATTGTACGGTGGAATTAGGCGATCGTTTGGTAACAGTGTATGGTTTATTTCCTTTTTGTGGCAACATTTCAATGCTACTGGTTTTAATTAACTTCAAATTCCGTCCTGTCCAAGAAAACCTCTCAAGCTGGTTTTCAAAGGTGAAGAAAAAAGTAGATACTACTTTTTAAGTTAAAAATGCAAGAGTTTTGATTTAACACCTATTTTTAATGTGCCTGTACTAATAAATGAATGATTTTTTTTTTAAATCTTAATAAGCAATCATTTCATAGCTAATGTTTGGGCAGTAAACAACTCTTGTCAGTGATCTACAGATATTTTGTACTCTCTCGCAAGTGGTAGACATAGTTATGAGTCTTGGTTGCGGCTTGTTTTACGATTATCCATTCCACCCCATATAACACTGGTAATCTCATATTCCAGGAATGAGCACGGTACCCGAAGTATTAATGGCCCGTCACTGCGGCATGAAGGTCTTTGGCTTCAGCCTCATCACCAACGAGTGCATCCTCGACTACGACAGTCCGAAGGAAGCGAACCACCAAGAAGTGATGGACACCGGCGACCATCGCAAGGAAATACTCAAAGAGCTCGTTCGACAGATGGTCACGGAGATGGGAGTCAAAATACTCTCCGCAAAGAACGCGAAAGAATAGGTCCGAGATTAACGACCAGCGGGTATAATATTCCTATGCTTGGTTAAATGTTTTAGGGTGTTTACGTTTGATACGAGTAGAGGTTGAGATCGATTAAATTTGGACACAAATATCGAATCCCGTTCACGGCTTTGAAAGGCTGAAGGGTTGGCGCCAATAACCTGTGCAAGAGAGTAGCGATTTTAATACACATCTCCTATTCAATATTCATGCTCTCTTCATCCCGGTCGATCCGATTGCCACTCGATGATAAAAGTGGGAAGTAAAGCCGCCAAAGGAATATAAGTCACCGTTGTCTTTTGGTGGTATTTTTTTCATAAAGGGAACGTAGTGTGCACAACACTGAAGTGCGAGTAAAATAAAGCTTTGCTAAATTTACTACACCAAAGATGAGGCTGTGTTATGTCTCCTTGAACAGAAAACACATGTTTGTAATATGTATATAAGTGCCAAACCCAATAAGCAATGACAAGAGAAACCATCCGCGGTGGCTTATGCGGATGGAGCGCAGGTTCTAAGCGTATGCCACCAAGGTATGTGGGTTTGAATACCACGTAATGTATGGTGTTTTAAGTTTTTTGTAATTGTCCTTCGCCTTCATCTATAACCCCATGTCATCTCGAATAGCATGATTGAAATAACAGAGACGAAACACATTGAAAATCGTATTCACCTTGTCATGAAGGTGCCACTTAAAGCATTTTTACTTGAATATTTTAGTTAGCGTTAAAAATTTGTTTTCTGGTCAGCACTTATAATGTTCTGTATTTTTGGTGCCGAAGTAGGTGCAATGTTGACTGATGTTTTGTTTGATTTACTGTGGACTATTGTAGTTACCAAGTGTAACATTTCATGTGATATGGGTGTATTGTCCGACAGAATTTCGCTCAGAGTCAGTTCTACTGAGTTTATTTTTGTGAGGAAATATTATTGATTTTAAATATCTGTCTAATGTCCACTACTTTTAATACAATATTGAAGACATGTGATTGAATATATATCAAATATTATTTTCTTTGAGATTGTGAAAATGAAACAATGTAAATGAATGGTAAAGGTGAAAGGTAATTTAAACAAGTTGTCAAAGCTATGAAGGAATATTAAATAATTCTGAATTCACAATTTCCTAGATGTTAACATGTGAGTTTATTTAGACTTATATGTTTAAACAAAGTTTTATTTGTACATGTACCATAGTTGTTATTTATGATTATGCCTATGCAAAGGCTACCTTGTACCATTTGTAATTTTGTAATATAATTCTAATTTTGTACTGTTATTGTTATTTTCTTGTAGGTTACATAGTAGGTCTACTTCATTAATAATTCAGCATTATCATGATGTTTAGAGGCCTCACCATGCATAAAGAAAAATGTGCATTACCAATATGTTAGGTAGGTTACCTAGCCTAGATGAGATAAGTTTTACTCCCACAAACTTTTATGGCAAATACAATAATATCGAACACGCTTTCCAGTGTCAACAAATATGCAAAATAAAATGTTTTGTTATGTTTGTTTATTTAAAATAAAAATGTACAAAATTAAATATCACATTTTATTTAAACTAAAAATACCTGTCCAACAAATATAAATGTGTACAGAAATATATTTATTTAAACTTATCTACGTAGTTTCAAACCTTTACTTGAAACTGGTGTAGACATTTCACATGAAGTGCTTATTTTTAACTGGATAAAGTTTCACCTGAAGTTATATGTTCTCTTCTGGCTACGTTGTACTCAAACGTATATTTTCATGGAAGAATGACCAAACGTTTTTTGCTGTGGCTTCACCTACTAGGGAAGACAAATCTTCTCTAGAGGCATTCGCAATCCCCTCTATGTGGCCAAACTTGCCAACGAGAAGCTGTATCTTTTTACTTCCCACTCCAGGTATTTGTTGGATCAATTTTTTTTGAATATCTGCCAGGTCAGGTTTGCTTTTTTGTTTGTATGGATTAGATGGCGAGCTTACTTCCGTAAATGCCTGAAAATAGTGTATTAGCTCATGTATCGTTATCAGTAATTAATACACATGCATAAACAAATTTATAAACTTAGCCAGGGATTGAGAAATCTTACTTGTCCAGCCAGCTAAGCTGGTCGAACGTAGTGTCAAAGACAGAATACAGCTTAGATTTATTCAGTTTTTGTTGATTTGTGGTAAATACTCTTAGCTTCGTCACTTACTCTTACCATTTGGCTCAACAACTGAGGTAGTTCCAGCTGATTGCCTATTGGAATGACATCCAGTTCAAGCTCGAAGGTTGCAAATTCAACCATCGTATTGTATGCTTCAATGGTAACAGTATTACGCTCCGCAATAACGATTATTGAACTAATAGGGTAGAGTTTGATGATCTTTTCAAGTTTTGTTTTGTAATATTGGTTGCCTAATGCCATATCAGATTGTGATATGTAGATTATCGGTGTTGACTGTGAGATGAAGAAGTCAACAACTCCAAATTCCTTTCCATCCACGAAAAATCCAATTTTTTGTTCTGAAATAGAAACACAGTATGTAAGGATGAACTAGCCTATCTATTTTTTTTTTTAAAACAGGCATTACACAGTCAGCAAAATACTGTATATATGTTTTCTGAGAAGACACAAATGTTTCATGTTATTAAAGGTGGGTTTATGTGTGAGTAAGGCAGTCGGTAGTCGGCAAGCCTTTTCAGTATGTGCAAGTGTGTTCACTGGTGTTTATGTGCATACCGAAGAGATTCTTACCGACCAATGGGAAACTCTAACCTAAAAATGTCAAACAATAAACACGCGCCTCACATGAAAACAGTTGTCATTGGCTCAAAGTCTTCTCCTGAATTGTGATTGGCTAGATCCTTACCGAGTCATGTAAGGAACGAATATTGCCCATCTCTTGCCGACTTCAGGTCACGACTTGCAGACGCTTACATTACTACATAAACGATGGACAAGAAACTCATAAGATTATTACTTGCCGACTACCGAAACCGACTGCCGAAACCGACGTGCATAAACCCAACTTTAGGCTTGCCATAACCACCACACCCCAAGGATAACCCAAGGTATAGGCCTAGACCTACCCCAAGACAAAAAGGCGAAGGCGAAGGCGAAGAAAAAGGCGATGGCCATGGAGAAGGAAGAGGGATGAGTGCAAGAGGAGAAACGGAAGGGATGAGATAAAGGGAAACTGAGAAGAATGGGAAGAAACAGCAAGAGGATGATGGAGGAACGAGGGAATATGCTAAGGAGGGGACAGGAGGAAGGAAGGAAGTAGAGAGACCCTCACCACCGGCGACCAGCCAACTGTGAGGAGGAGGAAACAACAACAACAACATTGGATTAAGCCCAATGCCCAAGGGAGCTTGTGGCTCTCAAGCCCCCTTCACCCCACCACATCTTAAACTCAACTGAATAGCCTAGCCTACAATCTCTTATTCACCGATTCCTCGTATGACTGTGCGTAGCCTACCACCTACCCTTTGACTTACTTTGGATTTCTATCCCCAGTGGTGTTCCGTGCCACTTGTCATTCACAGCTACAGTTCCTAGTGGAACATTCGGCCCTCGTTTTGGTGTTTTCAGAGACTCCATACTTCGGACCAAGAAGTAGCCAATACGTGGTAATGTACATGAAGCAGGCGGACCTAAATATAATATGAATAAAGTTATGGTAGGCCTAGCCTAGGCCTACCTACCATGTGGATGCCTTTGAAAACAAAGCATTTTCGAAAAACACACATGCCAAGCGCGATCAGCTGGCCGATTTCAATACCAACCACGGAAATATAAGGATTCCAGAGTTTGACAACTACCAACATACCAAATATCGGTTTAGTGTTTTACTTTGTTAATAGAGTGCGCCAGTGCCTCCAAAGAAGCTGTTATAGATATTTGCAGTTTATACATTGGTTGGTTCACAAGGCGGGGCTCTTTACTTGTACTTGAAAAATAATGTGTGACCATTATTTTAAAATTATATTAAATACATGACACTGAATAAACATAAAATGCTTGAAGCCCTTAGCTTAACCCATAATTAAGAACTTGAATTGAATTTAAAATACTAACAAGAAAATAATATTATGTACCCTGTACAATCTTACAAACTTTTTACGATACTCATATGAAGAATAAAGAACTTTGCTTGAGCCATCATAGCAAATGGTATAACGCCCCACTAAAAATAAGTTCTTGACTTCTTGTAACTGAGTGGGTATAAAGGCAATTAAATGTATATATGAAGGCGGGATAACACTGAAAATCTCATTATTGAAAACAAAAAATTTCAATCTACAATTTTTTTTTATTTAATTGTTTAAACTATTAATAATCGATTCAAAACACAAAGTAAATTATATATTTCATAGAAAATACTCATATCTATATTCTTGTGGATGTATGCGCTGCGTGTTTTCCCTAAAATGCGAGCAAAGACCGGTTTTGTTGCGATTTTGCAGGAAGTATTTTTCCTACACAATACAGTATGGAGAAATTCATATCTTCTAAACTGGCCACCTAAATCTTATAATATTTTGTGTGTATGTTCTCAAATGCCATTAAGATAAAATGATGCGTGGCCAAGTTTGTATCTATGTAAAAAGTATTTTTTTTCATTAAAACATTTTTATTTTTATATTTTTATAAAAATGTTAAAAGTAAAAAATGTATAGCCTCCATAAAAAACACAGGTTCAAAGTGGTGATGCATCATTTCATTGCTTGTCTGCATAACTTCAAATAACACTTTACAAAAGTTGATTATCTCAATTGGTTCTCATGTAATCGTTTTCCCGGTGTACATTGTTGTAATAACAACAACAATGTCAATAACAATAGAAATGTAAATATAAAAAAAAAAAAAATTAATAACTTTAGGTAAGTGTTTGGTGTGTTCAACAAGTTTCAGTTTAATTGTTGCCATAGAGCAGAAGTTAGGATTTTCAGTGTTGTCCCCCCTTAAGATGCCTATATGGATAAGACATCTATACGGATATTCTTATTCCTTTTTTTAATTCAGATTAGAAGTTAGACAAGGATTACAGTTACAAACTGTAACTGTAATTCTAATCATAAAATCCAAAATATAAGCAGCATCTTATGTAGAGTACTAGTCTATGTACACTGTGCTGTAGCCTGTAGCCCATGAATGAACTACGTTGACAGTACAAAGGTAAAAGGTAAGTGTAAGCTCTTCCCAGGCCTAGTCAAGTGTTCCAAGCTCTAACCCTCGACAAAATACATTTCGAAGTGTCTCATTTGCGTCAGGACTTAGAACACAATACGACAACTACTAACTGGAAGATTATTGACGAAACCCCTGTCCATGACCAAACCCCTGTCCATGACCAAACCCCTATCCATGAAAAATGCTGTTCAACTACCTGCCCAATGAAATAAAAAAATTTACAGGCTTGATTATGTTTAAAAGAATATTGAAAAGTTCCAGTTACTCAATAGAAAAGGGTTTGTAGTTTGTACAATGTAGATAGCTTCAAGAAAAAACTCCAAGAAACCTAAGAAAGTGTATGATTATTATTATTTAGTTATTATTAACACTAGCCTTCACACATATTGTAATGTAGAGTCGTTTACTTTATACCTAGCCAGAGCCTGTGTAAGTATGTATATTCTTTTCAAACATTTGACAAACATTTGACAAACATTATGCCCACATTACACGGTTCAATATATCGTCAAACTTATTGAATTCAAGGACAAAAAACATTCCATTAATGGAAGCTATATTGTTGCAGTTTTTACCAAACTGTTTTTGATTCACTTTTGTTCTTGAATTCAATAAGTTTGACGAAAGTATTGAGTCGTGTGTTGCCGGCATTAGGAATAGAGGCAAATAGGCCTAAACATCCACACATTTCGTTTAAATCTAACAATAGCTTAGACCTCACATAATGATTTATGGTTTACACGGTGAAAACTGTTCTAAATAATATTATGCATCATAATTAAACCTGTAAATGTATACATAGTATTATGTGTCCTAAATAAAATAAGATAACAAAAATAAAATATGCTTACGATGGCTGTACTTGTTACGATATCTCAGATGTAATATAATAGCTGTGAGCTGTACAATAACAATACAATACACTACAGTACAATACAATACCAATTTTAACCCTGTATTAGCCTACAGACAGCAGTTTACCATCTTGAATTCAGCATTTTATGCAACTAGTTGAATGTAAAACTGAACCGTGATGTATTACAGGTGTTTGAATTTGAGATTCAACAAGTTGGATTAAACTTTTAATATCCAAGCAGAGTAATTGAAAGAAAAATTTGACACTCAGAACAAATTTTTCCACATCTAATTTATTAACGAAAATTTAATAAAATCCACAAATCGATTGAACAAGTGCTTATAAATTAATGATACAAATTATTTAAGAGGAATGCGTTTGTTTAAAACCTGCCATATCAAGTAAAAAGATTAACCGCGAAGCCAACGTTATTAATACCTATACTATCTGAATGTAATTAATGAAAATTGAAATCTTTTCGTTTTATATATTATGTTAAAGTTTGTCTTTATATTTCAATCTATATGATATATTTTAATTTGTATTGATGTAACTGTGAATTCGATGTTCCACTGTATAACATTGTATATGTATGTATGTAACTACTTCTACTACTGTCTATTATTACTACTACTACTAGCCGCGGTCGCTTAGCCGGTTCTCATTCGAACATCGACATTAAGCAACCTCGGGCGTGGTCAGGAGGAGGATGGGTGACCGCTCTCCTCCGAAACGAAAAGCCGATGATCTCCTTGGTACGTACCGGTACAAGGCTTCCCCTCCTCTCTTCCTAAATATCATTTATCAATCATCAGCCCAACAGTGGCCTTTAATTTCAATAAAATAAATAAATTAACCACGGTTTTTAAATAAACCGCTCTACGAACATTCCCTAAATGGAGCCCCGCCTCCTGTATCGAGCTGTAGGTGAAACTGCGTTGAGCTCAGTACACACAGAGCAGTCGAGCTGACATCACTTCGCTGAAGCGAGCTTGTTGGGTATGGAAGCGGTCTAAAAGTGTTCGTACAAGTGTTTATTCTTAATTTATAATACATTGTTTAATAAAATACGAGTGTTCAATTATATTTTTACAACACCGTGCCGATAAGTCTGAATGGTGTATTTATCAGTGTGTGCAGTCGGCCCTTTTCGTGTGCCGTGTGGATAATTTCCAGGGGAAAGTGGTTATTTGTGAATGTCAACATGAAGAACCTAGGCTAACTTAGCCTAAACGAACCGTAACTGTGATTGTTCGGAAATAAACCGTTAATTTTTTATATATAATAGACCTACAGTTGGAACATCGCACGTACGTGGCTGCGCCAAGGGAAGTAGTCAACAGGTGAACTCTATTGTTGACAGCAAGTATGATAGTTACTTTATCAACACAGTAGATAGACAACAATACATTCAACAATGGTTGAGATGGCAGGGGTTGGCTACGGCCGCTCCGGTGTGCTAGAGACACACGTACGTGGACAGTGGTACAGAGTATTTGTCTCATTAGAAGACGATTACTTAAGTATTAGTTTGGATGAAAGCTATGAGAACACTACCACATTAAATGGCACATTAAACAACAATAACAACAACAACAACAATGTAGATACAGGTACTGGCTTGATGGATGCTGTGGATGTACCAGAGTCAGTAGCCAATCAGAAGAGACTAGTGCGAGTAGTGAAATCGGACAACAATGGTTTAGGTATATCGATTAAGGGGGGTAAAGAAAATAAAATGCCAATTCTTATATCAAAGATTTTCAAAGGTATGGCAGCGGACCAAACGGAACAACTTTACGTTGGTGATGCCATACTGTCGGTTAATGGAGAAGATCTCCGGGATGCAACGCACGATGAAGCTGTCAAAGCGTTGAAACGCGCTGGAAAAGTGGTGGAGCTTGAGGGTAAGCCAAGCGTTTTAAACCCTTCTAAGTTCTAATGATACCAAAATGCCTAACTATACATTTGACAGAGTAATTTGGTTTAATGTTTAGTTCTAGGCATCTTGTGTAGACAAAATAAGTAGACTACGGTTGATTACGGGTGTAACTGAGGTGCATGAACATGTGTACGATAGTTGAATGTAGTCTCAAGGTGATACGTACACCCAACATACACAACTTAATTGTCATTTTCGTTCTTAGTTTCTACCTAATGCTGTAATGCTACAGTAAGCGTAATTTTGCGATGCATGAAGCGTAGGACATCGTTGATCGTTGTTCCAGCTTTGCGATCTAGAGTCATTTACATAGTCTGCTATAAGCTATACTTCTATACTTCCTGTAGTTATATAATATTATGTGCCCCTATTGTCTACTTTGAATACTACCATAGTAGGCTATGGTTTCACATTTCAATGAAATTAATAGTTGTGTCACAACAAAAGCCATATTCAATTCTGTCAACACAATAAGCTTCATTAGGATTATTCAGATTATGATAAGAATTAATTATTAGTAGCTATATATTATGTTGTAGATATATTCCTTTCCTCTTACCTGGTCAAAAGTGGTAAAAAGTATTAATATACAGTATGTGGTACATTGTTGTGAGATACGTAATAAATGATTATTTAGTCTTTTCATGATGCAAATCCAATCTGATGATGTAGCCTATACTACTCATTTACTAAGGCCTATGCGGATGTCTCCAGTAGTTTGTTACTGTTTGTTCATCTGTTATTTACCAATCTAAAAAAACTGCATCTTGACTACTTTTTGAGGATGTCAATTTTATAGGTTTGCTTACAGAAGTAAAAAACGAGCAGCAAGAGCTACAGCATTTTATCATGTCATTAATCTTAATTGTGAACGTTGTTACACAATATTAAAAAAGTAACAAATGTCAGAAATGTAGTTTTGTAAGAAATAAAAACTTGGTTAACAAAGTTTCAAATATTTGCAATTACTGTTACATTTTCGCAGCCACTTAATTCCACGCCGCCCCCCCCCCCCCCTTTAACCTATTGGCTACCCTAATAACAACCGTAGGCCTAATGATTAGCAATATTCGAAATTTGTTTACCCAGTTTTTAGTTCATACGAAACTACATTCCCCTTAATTGTCACTTTTTCAATATTGTGTAGCGTTCTCAAAACAACTAAAACACGTTGATTGGCCTGGATTTACAGTGAGATATCCTTCCGCCTAACAGAAATATATGCGTTGTAATATCAAATCCCCCCCCCCCCTCCTCACCCCTCCTGCTTTTCAAAAGTAATCGCTAATCAGTTATCGCTATAGGACAGCAAAGTAGGTAATGATTCCAGTGTCTGTGTAAACATTTGGTCATGCATGCACTTGCCCTGCTCCTAAATGGTTTGTGCCATAACAGCTAATGGGTTTGAGCAATTATCGTTTTATGCACAAATATGGTGACTGGGTACATAATATGGGGGTTACATCTACGTAGTGTTTCGTGGTGGGGGAGAGGGGGGTGGGGAGGTCAAGATCAGAAGAGACTCGCGGAGGCTTCTCCAATTGTTCTAAACCTGTGGATCGCGTACAAAAGACAAACAAACACCTTAAAGGAAGTATCTATGGCAACGGTAGCTTCGTTCAGTTCAACAAGTTTTAATTAAGGCAACCCTTCCTCCAAACCAAACATTACTCACAGTGGTGAACGAGAGATGAGAACTCTACCATGCGACGACGCAGTCTTGTTTTAATGCGGTGCATTGTTAGGAAACGTGACACATTCCCGATCTATAGATTAAAAAACAAAATTATATCGATGAAACTCTGCCATTTAATACCAGACTAAGTTAGGAAACAGTCGATTGTTTAGCGGTGTATTGGCTAATTGATGTCATTCATCGTTGTGTAAGTTTTATCCCGCGCTTATTGATTTACCTACGCGTAGAAGAAAGAAGATTAAATGGAAAAGTTTCTATTTGAAACGGGACGGAAGGAACTTTTAGTTTGATACGTTTTGAGACCGAGAAATACTAAAAAATATAGGCTAATTAAATACCAAGTGGAAGGGAAATTTATTCTAGAGATGTGCGTTGTAGGTCGTGGATATTTAGAAATTTAAAGACTGTCAGACAAGAGGAAATAATGAATATCTGCTTCAAACCAATGAACAGATTTATTCTACCAATCCACATACAATTTATGTTTGTATTGTAATCTCTTCGAGCTATAGGTACATCTAGTCTGGTTAATGTGGTTATTGGTGTACCTTATTATTACGTGCAATAGATTTGTCGCTACGTTTTATCTTTACCGAGCTCTTTTTACTATATGCCCTTGAGCAAAAACTTTTCCAATTTGCGTTTTTTTTTGTTTTTTTTTTACGAAAACTGATGTCGAAATAGTAATCGCATGCAACACTCAACACAAATTACCGTAACTTGCAATGCAGATAAATGACAAACTGTCGAGAAATTTAACCTTGCATGTGAAAAACGAATTAGTAGTAGGACGTAGGAATTGCGATTAATACTGGCCCGAAAAGTGTCTCATTTGATTAGTGTCACGTGTCTTTGATTGGTTTCGCCCTTTGTTTTCTTGTACGACGGAACAAAGCAAACAATGTGGTGGCAATCATATCCCCACGCGCCCATCAACGTAACAATATTACCGTTTGTGAGCGTTATTAGTAATATTTCCCCTTTAATGTTTCATTAATGCCTGCGACGACCCTCTTAGCTATCAAGTATCAACATTCTCTAAGCCAAATGAGCAATATAAAGTCTAAAGCATGCATATAATGTGATAGCTATCTAACCACCAACCCCTATAATTCATATGAAAGAGAACCCCATTACCCGACTCTGAATCACATCCCATCTTTACAGACTTTACTCAAGCTATGTTAATATAATTTTCTCATCACTCTTATCTAATTATGGTTAAAATTCCTCAAGAGAAATGGGGAAGACTCCCGGCGTGTGAGATCAGGTTTGCCATGTCAACAGTACCGCACGATAGAGGCTATAAATATTCATGTATTCTAGAGTGAATGCCTTCTCCCAGTGGCGCACACCCCACGGGAGCAGGGTAGCGGCCGCTCCACTAGCCAACGGGGGGGGGGGGGGGGTCTGCATGAGAAAAACTGTGAAAGAAGAAATGTGAAACAAAAAGTAAAATAAAAACACAGTAGAAAAGAAGAAAGTCCAAACCCTAAAGGAAAGAATGGATGGGTATGACCATTGTGTTTAAAATACCCTTAATGGTATAACAAATGGTATAATGTTATCCCGACATGAATGTATTTTGCAAACTTTGGAAAATACAATAACGGGATCGCTATTTGGCCGCGGCGAGCGGGGGGGGGGTACAAAAAGTTTTCTCACATTGATTACCTTTAGTTTTGATGTTCGCACTTCTCATAGTACAAACAAAAATGCACTACAAAATCCATACTGTTATATACGGGAGGGGAGATCCTATTAAAGGCATATTGTCACATGGCATTGTTGGTAACATATGTACAAACTCAAATTGTTTGAGGAATTTAGAAAAAAAAGTTAAAGAAATCGGTCCATATTTAGCCGAGTAATTAGCAATTTTGTAAAATATTATTTGCGGGATGACGTCACCCGCGTGACGTCACTGACTATAAGCTGGCTGGCTACCGCGTGCCTGCCTCGCGCATCAACGGCGGCCCGCGCGCTGTTTAGTTGAAGCCTGCCCTTAGCGCAAGATGCTTGGCCTGTCTCCCTACAGTTTTGAGCCAAATTACACAGAAGGAGAACAATTGGAAAATCAAAGGAAACAGGGGGAGAAAGAAGTCTGGCTTAAAACATTCAGCGGTCGGAAAGGAAATATCGACTGGTGTACTTGTAACGAGTGTATTTCCATGGACACGGACTTAGTCATTATGTTGTCACGAGTCTGACAAAATTACAAGTGTGCGCCATCATTTTGATTGTATTACTATTCACGACGCATTCCAACACATAATTAATATCCATTCCCTGAACACGGCAAGACAACAGCTGTTGCTACACTCCACGTGCGAAAACGATCGACAACAGTGGCGGGAGACGTCAAGCAAAATGTGGCGTCACGTTGCCTACAAGCAGTTTGTGGCGTGGATCAACTCATGGACTGCGCTTGGTAAAAATCATCGAATCGTAATTCCATCGTGTGTAGTGAAATGTATAAGGGAAGAATATCCTGCTGCCGACGGGATTTATGTAGGATTTAAAGTTGCCGATGGCAAGACAGAGGACTATTTTGACTGAATATACTATGTGAGTTGTATAATATGTATAAGTTGTATACGCGGTACTAATTATTTAAAACATGATCCACTATTTTAATGTGTATACAGTTTCAATACATATATATCAAAATACGCTGTGAAAAGTTTCAGGACTCAATAAAATATACATATCCATTTTCTAACACGTTTCACTCAATGCTTACCTTTGCGAGTTACATAAATTTCGTAGTCTTCTTCAACGAAATGTTCGGAACATATACGGGTATACCTAGTTGGTATAAAGTTATCCCGTTTAATTTTCGTCACCCAGTTTTTTAAGCGCACTGGAGATTTATCCCTGTTCGGGAAACGGTGAAACGATATGCCACTTGAAGCTAAAAATGTGTTATAGCATCCGTACACACAACACGCTAGCACCATGTTTACCGATTTAATTAAAACATGAATATATACACCATTTTACACTTGAGAATATATACACAATATTTACACAATCGCAGGCATAATCTTAGGTAGGATAAATACAAAAAACTCCACGCCCTTATACTGTTTGACAAATACTCGTACTACACGGCTGTTGTAACTTAATACTATTATATCAATCATTAGCACTAACAAGTTTTTAAAATAACATCACGAGAGAGACTTTACAGAATGACAGTGACACTGTGTTTGTATATAAGACACAAGAGCAAACCATCCAACCAGATCGAATGCGTGCGGGTGGTCAGTCATTCTTCCGTGCGACCCTCGCCTGGCGCTCGCTCAGCTCTTTATAGCCACTAACGTCACATGCCTCGGGGCGCGCGACAAAACAAACCGTTGTACGGCGGGTAGGCATCGCCCATGGATGTCATACACCGCGGTTTTCTTATTGTTTCAATGTCTAATTGTGAATAAAAAATACTTTGTTTCATGTGACAATATGCCTTTAAATACGGGATGGTTGGCAACCAATATTCAGATTTATAACAAAACAACACTTGGCCTGCAAATTATGTTCATTATGTCAGTGGAGGTGCTCACACCACTACTCGTGTCACCATTAGGGATGGATGGGACGTCGAACGTGTACACGTCCGTGAAAGTATACACTTGGACATAATTTTTAAAAATTAAACGTAAAGAAGTCTCTTTCGTACTGGTAATAAGGAGAGATTCATCGCCTTCTATTTGTGCCATATCCACGTTTGAGTCACTCATTCTTTCATTCATCATTGAGTCTCATCTTCTCTGTTATAAAATCTGATCATCTAATTTCGATCAATAAGAGTGGTGACATATTTTGTACTCATTTACCACCTGGGGCCTCATTCCTGTACATTTTTT
This sequence comes from Isoperla grammatica, assembly GCA_945910005.1. NCBI lineage: Eukaryota > Metazoa > Arthropoda > Insecta > Plecoptera > Perlodidae > Isoperla > Isoperla grammatica. The sequence continues at coordinate 8,245,681 of OX246743.1, read as the reverse complement.
TAACTCTCCTTAACTCTCGCTAACCCCATGTTAAAATGACCCCGGGGTTAACTCCTACACAGGCTTCCCTGCATAATTCGGAGGCAAATATGACCCTGTCTGATAGTAGGGTTAAGAAGAGTTATCTCAACAATACTCTGAAATGCCGCCATTTTATCAATGCCCGTGTGTGTAGTTTCACAAATGTCACATTTCAATTCTTTATTGAGAGTATCCTTTTTCATGGATACGTTACTTTATGTGTTTATTGAAGTTTATAAACAATTTTGTGTATTTATAGTACATTATACAGGTCCTACATATGCAAATGTATAGTTTTATTGAGTATTTTGTCGACGTTTTGAGGTTATTGGACTGTTTTTGTTTGTTATTGTTTTTATTTTGTCTCGTTTTTTCAACAATGTCTTTCTTCGATCGGCGTCTCCATTGCTGACTCCTGATTGGCTATTGACTAACACCGGGGTTAAGTTTGCAAATGTACAGGAATGAGGCCCCTGAGTATTAAGTAATAATTGCATTAAAAACAAACACTTAAAACCACGTCAAAAACAAGAATTTTTAAAAAAATCGCCTGCGGCGCTGTTGGTGGGGGCCAACCGGGCCATCCCCCCACTTCCCCATTGTTTCATTTGTCCGGTCCCTTTTCCCGTTGGGTATTTGTCCCAGATTTCCCGATTTGAAATATGGTCACTTTAAACAATATATTTTCGCAGTCAGGATTACCAACATTCATCAGCACAGGTTACACATTTTATTTAAAAAGGACATGTAATCTCGTCAACTAAATTAGATCACATATTTTCAAACTGCTTTTCTTAAACGTGCGTATACCCAGCGTAACCTGTGGACACCATCTACTAGGCCTATTTAACAGGATTAAGTTATTGCTTACATTAGCTTGGAAAGTACTCTAAAACTCGTAAAGGGGCATCCCCCCCAGACCCCCCATTGTAGTTCCCGGAACTAGGGGGGGGGGGGGGGGGTTCACGAAGGAAGTCGCTCCAGTAGTTCAAAATAGGGTGTGCGCCACTGCCTTCTCCCCCCCCCCCCCCCTTCTTGTTTCGAGGAGCAAGATCTTTATACCAGTCTGTTTTGGCACCCCCGTCATCATAGACCCCACAACACTTGATGTGGGAAGATACTCACACCGCCTTCCGCCGCGCTTTGATAGTTCCGACCGCCGCCGCCTAGATCACCCTACTAAACGAGGGAGTAGCAGAATAAAGATTGCGCGGGAATTGATCCGACGGTTTTTTCTTCTTCTCCCCCTCCAAAGGAATAGGGTGGATGTCGGATGAAATGACTTTTCATGCCTGCCTGAGGAAGACGTTTTGGGATGTTCCCTAATCCCTAGTGGTCAGTCAGCCGATCTGGGAACGAGATTTGCGTTTGTCTGCGTTCACTACAGTTTTATTTTCGTGCCGAAACACACAAGTGTGCGTCTTCGTGGTAGTAAATAAATAAATACACTCGTTTTTAGTGTCTACACACTCAGTGACAAAAACTGATTTTCAGTGGGGGACATTTATACCATATTTTGTTTTGTGCTTCGTTGCTATGACGGCTCTTAAGTCACCGTTTACATTTACATCAGTATCACATATTGACCAGTATAGATGAAAGTCAACTTTCAATGTTAAAAGAGCCCATGGCCGAACCGGGATTCGAAACCTAGACCTTCTGAATTAGACGCAGGAATAAACCCACTATAAACCAACGAGCCACACAATAACCGACTAGACTAACGAGCTTATTTTGCATTTTGTGTGTGCCTGTCAGGTCAGTGAGAAAAGAGGAATTCCCTGTCATGTGTATGGTCTGCTCGCCACTGCCCCTAGTTCCATCAGACTCGCGTAAAAAGTCGGCTCGCAGCAGTAGCGGTGGCGGCAAGTTGATTGCATTCGAGCGCTAAAATTACCAACGTGATTCGCCAGCTCTCGTGATAATATGAAGGATTCCGCAATACGCATCACATCACATATATATAGCACAGCTTCAAACCGAGTTAGAAGTTGTGTTATTGGTTTTAGTGTTCGTAATAGACTGCACTGAATAGTCATACCCATAAGCAGCACAACACCCATTATTGTCCGTGTAGCAAAACCGAAATCCTTGTTACTCTACGTATTAGATAGAACTCTGGAAGTAACCGCTTGGGTTTAATTTCAATTAATTCAACATAGTGTGTTTAATTTATTAGATCTATCTTTTTTTGACTCAAAGATCACGATGTGTGTCAGGAGGGGGGGGGGGGTCACATGACCAGATTATTGTTTAAGGTTGCCCCCCCCCCAAAAAAAAAATTACACTCGCCTCACGGCCGCCTCCCCTAATGTATGTCTAAAATCCCCTGTCAGTGGCTCGTCGAAACCTCGGCCGGGGATTGACGGACCTTCGTAACATCCTAGCATCCCCCCAGATTGATTAAAAGATCAAAGATTTTGGTCGCATTATATGAAAGAGACAACGTTATTGGGGCCCCCCTTTCAGTGTTCGTCCGTCCTATATGGACGTAATGGGCCGGCTGGGTCAGCAGTCGTGACGTAGACGACAGTCGAGATTCAACAGCTGAGGAAATTGCTTCTCGGGGTGGAACTAAACGAAAGAGACGGAAAACGAACAAAAAAGTGGCGTTCTTCTTCTTCTTCTTATTGGGCTCCATCTCGCTCGACTTTGAAGGAAAACGTTATACGGGAAACTACATAGTAAAATTAATTACGTTTGCAATCTCTCTCATTTTTGAGATATGTTTTTTGGTTTGGGTCTCTATTGCGATACGTCTGCATGGGACGTACGTATATACACGGACGTGTACATAAAACAAAATATTACACGTCAATATCTTAGATCCAGTCTTAAATTTTGTAGTTTTGTTTAGACTTCGTTTTGAACTATGGAAAGTTAAGTTAAAATGTCCATGTAATGGATGTGTAGAAATGAAAAGACTGGTTGAAAAGAGGACAGAATTGAGAGATTTTTCTATGGAATAAAACTAGACTAGAGACTCGAGGAAGTGGCGTAAAAAAAGGGGGGGGCGGGGCAGCTAGAGCTCTCCCGAAATCCGAGCTTTTATGAGTGTTGATGTACAATGAATGTTGTAACTTAAATATATGAGAAACTAATTGTTTATATAGATACGCTCTTCTTTATTGAATTGGTGAAGTCAAAGTTACCTTGCTTGCTTGTGCAATAGAACCAAATATATGAATTACCAATTACATATAGCCTAATTGAATGTGGTGAATTTATGATATGCTCTTATAAAACCTCTTAAAACTGTTGAAAACCATTACCAAATTTGTTTGTATGGGTGGCTTCCCCCCACCCAACACCTCCCATTGTATCTAGCGATGAAGACAATTTCCTACTATATTTGTCTCTAGATAATCCCCCTCCCCCCAATTATATTCCTGGCTATGCCACTGCAGTAGGAGTTATTAAAAGAATATTCTAATTTCAATAAATTAATTTTACACAATCATTCTAAATAAACAATGTGCAACGACTCGTCAATGATAGACCAAAGGTTATAAAGGGCTGGATAGACCATGGTGCGCCGATAGTCGCGAATAGATGGCGAACCCTGATAGTTGTGGCAAACCCCACCACTTATCCAGACTCGTGGCATGACTGGCGTCCAGACGCTTCCGACGACACCAAAATATTTTTTTTTTTTTTTGAAAAAACGCTTTCCACGAATTCCTCTCCATTCGCGACAGACTGTATAATGTGAAATCACGTATAATGTACCGTGGCCTGGCATTTATGAAAGTGGCGACCCTGTATATGCATCATCCATCAGCTACGTTGAGCGAACGAACGGGGGTTTGTGCCGTGACTTGCATGGCGACAAACAAGAGATCCTGCGATGGAATGGAAGGGGTGGATGCGTTACGTCTACCGACGCGACTTTTTTTAGATCCTCGACCGCAGAACTTGGCAACGACGGTCGAAATGTACTCTTTTACGCGCGTCGCGACCTTAGTAAACACACGACTAACCCACATACGGATCACAGGATCCCCCCTGCCTAAGAATAGTCGGTCCACTTACACACCTTACATACACGTTGTTTCGATACCCCTGCGTGCGTGCGTGTGCGTGTGCGTGTGCGTGCTCGTGCGTGTGTGTGCGTGCGTGCGCGTGTGCGTGTGCGTGTCGTGTGCGTGTGCGTGTGCGTGTGCGTGTGCGTGTGCGTGTGCAAGTACGTGTGCATGCGTGTGTGCGTGTGCGTGCTCGTGCGTGTGTGTGCGTGTGCGTGTGCGTGTGTGTGTGCGTGTGCGTGTGCGTGTGCGTGTGCGTGTGCGTGTGCGTGTGCGTGTGTGTGTGCGTGTGTGCGTGTGTGTGTGCGTGTGCGTGTGCGTGTGCGTGTGCGTGTGCGTGTGCGTGTGCGTGTGCGTGTGTGTGTGCGTGTGTGCGTGTGCGTGTGTGCGTGTGCGTGTGCGTGTGCGTGTGTGTGTGTGTGTGCGTGCGTGTGTGTGCGTGCGTGTGCGTGTGTGTGCGTGTGCGTGTGCGTGTGTGTGCGTGTGCGTGTGCGTGTGCGTGTGCGTGTGCGTGCGTGCGTGCGTGCGTGCGTGCGTGCGCGGGACGTGGAGAGAAATGAAAGTAATCACACCGCGGCCGGGTGATGCGTGGGTGTGGGGGAGGGGATGGGGGGGGAAATGAAGATTGGAAAACGTGGGGTGGTTATTTTTTCCTGGATGGTTATTCTTTTATTTGGTTATAAGGAGGTGCGTTTCTGTGGATCAAGAAAAGGCCGCTTCAGAGAATGACTTGTTACTAAGGAAGTAAAGTTTTATTGTGTAGGCGTCTCTATCTATATAGGTATACTCCCGATTAAAAAAATACACCACATCATGCAATCTTAGAGAGCGACTTAAATTGTTTCCTCTCTCCTTCTACAATGCTGAAACGTCAATCTTCTCACTGTAGTGCACAGCTTATAAAGATACGTCTACTAGAAGTAACAAACTACCAGATAATATAGATAGAGAAAAATAGTGGACAAGTTAAATTTAAAACACTTTATTGCAACGTGTTTCTTACACAGTTCTAAACTAGAAATAGAGCGTAAAGTCTTCAAGGAAGGTTCGTGTGAATGTGTCAAATACCGACCTAAATCTAGTTGCATCTCGGTCTCAGCATCTAGTGACACTATCAGCGCGTCTATTGGCAGGCGTTGTCAGGGCACATTCCAGCACGGACTCCATCCAGAACAACAAGCAGGTACTGGGAGATACCATCTTCTGATAACGTTACAGCTATGACGATAGCACATTGCTTGATATGTGAGATCGAGAAGAGTAGATACCTTCTGTGGATGTGCATTTTGTCGCGGTGCTTCTTGCTATGGAACTGACTGTAGTGACTGTCTATAGTTATAACCCTGACAGTGACGTATGGAGGTGCTTCTTGCTATGGAACTGACTGTAGTGACTGTCTATAGTTATAACCCTGATAGTGACGTATGGAGGTGCTTCTTGCTATGGAACTGACTGTAGTGACTGTCTATAGTTATAACCCTGACAGTGACGTATGGAGGTGCTTCTTGCTATGGAACTGACTGTAGTGACTGTCTATAGTGATACCGCTGACAGTGACGTATGGAGGTGCTTCTTGCTATGGAACTGACTGTAGTGACTGTCTATAGTTATAACCCTGACAGTGACGTATGGAGGTGCTTCTTGCTATGGAACTGACTGTAGTGACTGTCTATAGTGATACCGCTGACAGTGACGTATGGAGGTGCTTCTTGCTATGGAACTGACTGTAGTGACTGTCTATAGTTATAACCCTGACAGTGACGTATGAAGGTGCTTCTTGCTATGGAACTGACTGTAGTGACTGTCTATAGTTATAACCCTGACAGTGACGTATGGAGGTGCTTCTTGCTATGGAACTGACTGTAGTGACTGTCTATAGTTATAACCCTGACAGTGACGTATGAAGGTGCTTCTTGCTATGGAACTGACTGTAGTGACTGTCTATAGTTATAACCCTGACAGTGACGTATGGAGGTGCTTCTTGCTATGGAACTGACTGTAGTGACTGTCTATAGTTATAACCCTGACAGTGACGTATGAAGGTGCTTCTTGCTATGGAACTGACTGTAGTGACTGTCTATAGTTATAACCCTGACAGTGACGTATGGAGGTGCTTCTTGCTATGGAACTGACTGTAGTGACTGTCTATAGTTATAACCCTGACAGTGACGTATGAAGGTGCTTCTTGCTATGGAACTGACTGTAGTGACTGTCTATAGTTATAACCCTGACAGTGACGTATGGAGGTGCTTCTTGCTATGGAACTGACTGTAGTGACTGTCTATAGTTATAACCCTGACAGTGACGTATGGAGGTGCTTCTTGCTATGGAACTGACTGTAGTGACTGTCTATAGTTATAACCCTGACAGTGACGTATGGAGGTCTCCGGGACAATATCTCGCCGGAGAATCCATTTTCCGGTATAGGATACGTCTTTCGTTGACGTTTTATTGGTGTGGTTTTCGATTTGAGCGCGCCTTGCAAGCACACGTGGTTCTCTTCATGCAAATCCTTTCTGCCTGTCTCGGCGTCGCGAGGATGTTGTGAACTGTGAGCTACTGGCGTCTTCTTGTGCTAGCCGGGGCTCGAAGTCGTGCTCTCATTGTTGTTGTATTGTTTGGCACTCCTTTAATTACTTTATGAGTAATAACACTTCTGTAATTACTTTATGAGTAATAAAATAAAATAATGTACTATTATACTATTCGAAAGAAGAAGAGTGGGTGATAGTTGGTGAGGTTGAAAAAGAAAAACCGAATACTCCATGTTGGTTCGATACAAATGGGCGTGAGAATTCAGTTTTTTTTTGTTCCTTTAAAATAACATTCAATAACATTTTTTTAGCATGATACGAGACTCTCATTATCTTGGTTATCAGATAACGTGAAAAGAACTATACAATTGATTGTGTATACATGCATAAAATTATACAATAGCAATTATATCTCAATTTGTCCAATTTGATCAAAATGTAACACATTTAAAATTCTTGTTTTAAAAATTTATTGTATGGGCTGGTTTGTCCAATCTCACCATTGTCGCGTAAGAGTGAATTGTATTGATATCTCATTACAAGTTAACGTTGTATATGAATTAATTTTGTGTACTAGATTAAAAATAAATTGGCGGGAGCTGTAGAAGAATTTTAAAATCACAATCTTCCTCGTCCTACTATTCAATTCCCTCCTTGCTGCTCCTAAACCAAACATAGACAGACACCCTTTGATGTAAGTGTTGAAATGGAAATACAACAATACACAATTAAATTAAATAAATCACGACTCGACGCATTTTAACAAAACAAAGGGACGCTTGAATTATCATTTATATTCACAATATTCCCTCCCTATCCAGTCCCCATGCTGTAGTGTTATGACCGAAACAATCGTCCATCATTTTGTGTGAACACAATTTACAAATCAGGATAATATGTAGAATAGAATAGAATAGAATAGAAAAGAAGGAAAGTTAATCATTATTCATGGACGGTGATTGTTGTGAAATACGTCACGATCACGGGTCAACCAATGCATTACTTGTGTGTGATTTTCTATTGCACACAAATAGCATAATAACCAGTTGATTACTTCCAGTATATCCATTTAATATTGATAACTTAATATGCAATTCGTAATACAGCGTCCGTTTTGATGAGAATATAACTCGGGCTAGTAAGTTACCATTGTAGTGGTTTCACTCCAGGCGAAGCATTGACCAATGATGGATAGCTGCGGTCTGAAGGGGGTGGGGGAGGGAGGGGGTGTTATCTCCTTTAATAATTAGTACCTGTGCTGCTACTGCTGATGGTGATAACCTCAATACTGCCTTCCAAGTTCGATGGTATTTTGGAATTAACGTCTCGTCTTATATTTTTGCAACTTGGCTAATCGAGACGATGAGTGGGTGAAATATGAAGATGAAATAGGGGCCTGGCTTGGGCATGTATGTTTTCATCTTTTTTACCGTCATGATTATAGTATCTCTCCACAAATGTACGAAACGTAAAGCCCAAATATAATTTCCGGTTCGCGTACCCCGGTGGTTTGGTTTATGAGTAAACGCGTATAGCCCTATCTAAGGATGATTTTACTTAATTTCCCGGGATTTCACCAAGAAAACAACGTGACAAACCTGCTGTAACAGTTAAAAAAAAAGTTAACATTCAAGTTTCGTCTCCCGGGGGATGATGTAATTAAAAAGAAGAGAAATGTGTCTCTGTTCGCTCTACGCGGAGGGGAGGGGGGGGGGGGGGAGGGAGGGGTCATCTCTCGCGGGAGCACGACAGTAGCCCTGCATAGTAATTTCCCCGGCCGAGTTCCCCCTCCCCCACCCCCCCCGTATAAAGGAGGGTATCGTGTGTTTTTGTGCCGAAACTGTGCTATGTGCATCGGGTGCTAAATAGGTCAATAAATTAACATGTTGTCGGGGCCTCCCCTGTTGACATGGACAAGTCAATTGCCCGGTCGGCCGGCGCGCTATGTAGGCGTATACGGATCGCGCCGCCGACAAAACGAGTTAAAACTGTGTAATTACGGGGCGATATTTATACGAGCTGATTCCTAGAGGTTGTGTAACGGGCGTTATTTTTCAAGGGCGATAAAAACGAGTACGGAAACGCGGTTGAGATTGGATGGAAATTCGGTAAATTCTTTATGTTGGGGGTGTCATTTGGTTGTCAAAGCAAATCGTGAAATAAACAGATTTTTGGGAATAATATTAATTTTGGAAGTTTTTGGAAAGCACTGCTTTCTGTTAACTGATTTTGAACGATAAGTTGCTGTTTAAAAGTAGCAGTCTGTTAGTAGTAGTGATTTCAAAAGTAGGTATTTTATTTTCGTTACCTTCTCCCACCCCAACAAATCTTATTTTTCATGAGTGTGTATCCCTTATTCTTATGCAGTCACATGCGCACCGGATAAGGCATAGTATAGTCAATTGAATAGGTCTGCAGGTTATTGTCTGTGGTGCGCATTTTTTTCTTTAAAAACTTAATGTTTCAATGAATACGCTTCCGGCTTATCTTCATAAATAAAACCTGTAACATGTAAACATTTAACTTCCATTGTGGAAACGTGAAAAAATAACACTTTTATCTAAAAATTGTAAAAGGAATTTGCAATAAAATATAGTTATGACTTACGAGTTAACAAAAGCGTGAGGATTCAGACCTAAGATTTCTTCGTATCTTTAAAACGAATACATTAATATCAAAATTTTTGAATGATGTACGACTAAATATTATCAAGATACAGATATTTTCTAAAGAAAGTTTCAAATTGTATTACCTTGGGATCAAAATAGAAAATCTGAGATATTATTATATAAAAAATTGGCGGTTTATCCACACACTATCAATTTGCGTCCTTTTTCTGAGAATACTTTGTTGTACATCATGACGATATAAAGCCTCGCAGTATTCCAAACATTTTATAAATAAAAATAAATAAATTCACATTTAGAGTCTACCCACTCAGTAACTAAACTGATTTGCAGTGGGGGACTAATTTAAAGTGACTAAACCAACCCTGTAGGCTTCGAACACCATCGACGAGTGAGTGATAACCAATCAAAGATCGATATTTCAAATACGAAACATATGAATATTGATTGTTATTTTAATGATACGAACAAAAAAACCTTAAATTCTCAGTCTTTTTGAGCTATTTGCGGCATGTAATGGTACCTCTATGTTGATATCACGTGGCTTGAAAAGCGCGGCAAACTGGTGGACGAATAGAACGATTTCATTCTATTCCATCTTTTTAAATGTAAATGTATGCACCACGTTGAGGTAACGTCTGCGTTTGTGTTCGTTTTATAAATTAATGAAAAACGAATGGTCCAGCGAGTCGTGCGGGGTTGGGGGTGGTGGTTGTGGGGGAAGTGAGGGCGGAGAATTAGCCTCCCCCCTCCCCCCTCCCCCCTCCCCACGTATATATGCAATTATAATCACCACACTCGACTTCCGTTAGGAACGAGAAAAATTTAAAGCCGCTTATAGACAAAACGCAATTATGTTGTTTCCGGTTTTACAAACAGTGATATGGAAATCTCGGATGTGTTATTGTTGATGTTTGGAGGGTAAGTTTCAGGGGGGGGGGGGGGAGTGGTAATCGCTATGCCGCCTGGATATTTTGGCGGTTGTATATACTGGTATATTAAACTTCTCTAACTTTTTTGTGTGCTTGACGAGTGTATATCTGCTTTTTACACATGAGTGACGACAGTAAGCCGTATCACTAATATTTATGAGTGCCTTCTTGGATTGCTATGTAGACCTACATCAGGCACGGTTGGAGGTGGGCGTTGTACAGATACTCATCAAATAATAGTAGAGTTATTATTAGTTTATTACTGACTTATACATGAATGTCATATCTACGTATGCGTGTAAGTACATTTGGTGACCAACCTGTACAAAAATAATATAGGTACCCATTTTTTACAGGTTCTTCCTATTATTTCCTCGAACATTTTCGAGGAAAGTATAATTTATTCGCATGTTTAAACAAGCTTGTCACAAATGTAGGTACACCCATGCGTAGATATGACATTCCCGTTCAATTCAGGTAAATATTTATAATACTCATTGTTCCTTCTTTATCAATAAACAATTCTTTTGATAGTAATTAGTTGACTATAAACATCAAAACTATTGACTTGAGTATAATCGTGATGCATTTTTAATAACCTAGTAACAAACGTCACATCCGTGCGATCAACGGATGTATAACGTATTATAACGTATGGATGTGACTGTGTGTGTATCCAAACCGCCTGTTCACTTCACACTCCCAAGACACGTGTGTTTTATTAGGAAGTCAACGTGGGAGTCGATCGTTCGTCTCGTGCCAAGGACGAGCGGGCGTCCCGGCTTGTGTACAGCAACAGCAACCCACCTCATAACCAACCAGAGCCAGACAGAGACAGAATTAACCAAATTTGGTGTATTATTAGTGTGGTGGGCTAATTCAGTTACGCGTATCTTCGCGCGACATCGGACTGGCGAGGTGGAATTGTTGAAACTGCGTCGACTCTACAACAAACGACAATTTGTGTACATAGACTACAATTTCCAGGAAATTTGCTACCATCACTAATTTAAAGCAGGAGTGGACATTTTACGGTTGTCTGCTTGCCCGGGCGAGTCAACATTTTATTCACTGGCCCCTATAGGCCTAATGGGAAGGGGGGAACACAGGAAAATACTTTATACAAAAAATATTTTAAAAAAATCAGTGAAATGTGTTTAAAACAAGTTAAACATGTGTATTTCGATGATTTCTCACCCCCCTCCCCCCCCCCCCCCAAAAAAAACACACTGTTAAACATTGGTATTTTTTAGACATACCAGGTTAAAAGATTTCATATTTTATCAGATGAGAGAGAATCTGTTTGCTCTTGTTTGCGGCGACCTTTGTAGTGGGGGCAATTAACTGATGGCAATTAACTGATGGCAATTAACTGATGGCAATTAACTTGCTACCCGTCAACTTGCAGTGTAGAAGTGATGTAAACGGATCAACTCAAGGTCCAGTTACAATTTTTATTTAATTTTACATCAAAAGTTGGCGGGTAGTATGTTATAATTGCCATCATGATTAATTGTCCAGTGTAGAACGGAAATATTCGGCTGAATCCTAAAATGTTACAAAATTTGTCCACCACTGGTTTAATAAGCACGCTCCTGTTGGTTGGAACCTCACATGTACAGCAGCCGACATGAGTAAATCACGGGTAAAAACAGAAACCATCTTTACCAACTCCCTTTTTATTTTCTAGTCTCAATCCTATCTATTAAATCACATTTGTAGATGATCGAGTAATACAATCAGCAGATATGTATTTTACAATTCATATATGAAGAGTCGTTACAGAGAAGGCTTCCATCATGTAGAACTACCATTGATTTACTTTGTCTCCTAGTTTAAGGTTTCCATCATGTAGAGTGTAGACCTAGCATTGATTTACTTTAGTCTCCGTGTGTACACACTTCACAGCCGCGTTACACGTTATGTCCTAAAAACGGTTAAGTATATCCACCCAGGCCCGTACTACTACACATAACTAATCCAATAATAAAATATACATTAACACGTTTTCGAAATTCCCAAAAGCAATTAAAGGGGATGTTTATATTATTTTCTCGAATGCTCGTTTGTTTTTCGCGCGGAGTGCGCGGACATCCATCCCTTAACTTATTCATTCCTCTTTGCGAACTAATTTTCTCCCCCGAAAGTCAGTTTTGTACTTTGTTAGGGGGTAACAATATACTCGGCCGTTTCAAATGTGCTATAAAAGGCGATGCATATATATGTAGGCGGGATGGATACTGTTGAGTGCGACCATCTTCGTATTACCGTGCATAACCTATAAGGGGTTCATTTATGCACTAATTTTTCACTGGGGAGCTGTTCTTAAAGGGGAGATTGCCCCGACTGGTGCGTTGAGAAGGTCGAGCCGTTACAGTTTTCAATGAGGCTACTTTCTTTTAAAACTAAGTAAAAAGCACCTTGAAATTGTTTTCTTGGCCGTGTTTTAGATGCATGGGGGCCGGTGTATGTGTATACTACATCGTAACTGTGGGGTAAAGGGGAGGGACTATATAAATGAATATCTAAATTATTACGGGAGGGATTTCGCATCTACGGTCGAGTTCAATTTGAGAGCCAACCCGCAATAGATAGATATATAGATATTGGTCTTTATTGAAGGTGGGATTAAGGCCAGCAAGATCTTATCTTCCATCCAACCTGATAACAAATAATACATTTTGATAGACAATACACAATAGACAGTAGTACAATAATAGTAATATATTACAAGGATTAGTGTTTAGTAACATCGAACTACCCAATACACGTACTGAAATACAAATTCATAATGAAAGAAACTAATTGCAACCATTCACTCAAAAACTGCATTGTAGTTTAATTTAAAGTTAGCGTCAACATTATAGAATATAATAATTACGCAATAAAGAGATAGTGAACAGTTCTTCCCGTAGACCTACCGTGGATCTCTCGATCTATGATTGGACCGTTTAGTAAAATAAACCCCTAATAACCGTAGACGTTGGCAAAACCATTTTACCTCATTCTAGGTGAGCTCAAGGAGTAGCAGGGTGGCATCATCTACCCTATAGCCTACCAAGAGACAATGGCTAAACTAGGGATTTCTCACCGGTCACAGAACAAGAATGCGATGCAATCAATGCATTTCGATATATTTGTATTTATCGGCCTTACTTGTATACTCAGTGTTCATACGTGTCACAGGTGATTTTTGTGGGCATGATTAAAAATGTATATGTATACGAAACAAATAATTAAGTGTGATACTGTTTTATATACATTCAAGAGTCGAATTGAAAACTGATAACATTTCGTATCTCAGGGTTTTGTACGATTGTCAACTCCAATAGTGACGGGAGGTTATAACCTTTGCAGGCCTGATCCATGTGGAAACCTGTCGAAACATCACCATTTCCTCCAATATGTATAAAAAATGTGGAAAATCATCGAGGGAATATTCCAAACGCATAGCCTATTCTCTTACCGAGTGAAAAAATTGTGAAATATTTGTTTATTATTCTTGTGTGTGAGAAATTGACATTTTCAAATGTGAAATAAAGTTCTCCTAGCGTGAGATCACCCCCTCTGTCTTTGCGTTGTACTGATACCAAAGATTACAATGATACTCTAAATATTTGGGCCCTTCAGTCTTTTTTCTTCTTCCCAATTTGACGCCGTACAGTTGCACCACTACTTAATACTCACTGCAGATACAATATAATATAACCTTTCTCATTTTCTATACTGAAAGACTATTATACTTGTATTTAGAACTTTAATGCACGCCATAATGTTATGAATGACGTTATTGTGCTATTACTTCAAGTTCTGTGAAATAATATGCTGCGATGTATGTGACATGCTCCACTAAGCAGCCGTAGAAAACGTGCTTTAAAAACCTTCCAGTAAAGAAAAAAGCTCAAAGTAATTCATAAAGTTTTTGTAGAAAAAAATAAAAATAAAATGCTTTCAAGAGCCAGAATAAGACATTTTCTTTCGAGGTGAATATAAAGTATGACTCATTTCTAGAGCAATATTGGTGTCAGTCAGGGTGGTAAGTACGGAATGCGACAAAAGCAGTCAAGTATTTGTCAACTAAGAAGAAGTAAGAGTATAAGAAACTTAGACCGAAACTGAAGGGTAGGCGAGAAACCTATTTATATTTTCTTCTGCATTAGTTTTTAAACGATATGGTTAATTTGTGTTATTCCTCATCCACGTATCTTGACTGTAAATTAGATTGTGTCAGAAATTAATATTGTGACTTTGGTGAGTGCATGAGAGTTATTAAGAGCATAGCTAGCTAGACATTTGTCGTTGCCTACAGACAATCTCTAAACAAAATATGATTTCAAATCAGATAGTTTTAACATCGAAACGCAATATTTTATATCGTTCTTTGAAGATTATCTGTAGAACGTGATATTAACATTCTTAGTCGTGTGTAAATCCCAAAAATTATATTTTTTAAATGCACGGTTTTAAGTATACAAGTACACTACACGTTAAAATCCCACGCTTTTCGAGCTGTCTGCCTCGAACGCACTTTGGCGACGCATATTAAGTAACTAGAACGCATTGATAGTTATGTTAATATAGGCCTATTATGTTAAATGGTGTTAGATAGTGTAACGGTTTCAGTGTTCGGTTGTTGCCTCGAAAGCTACCATGAAATGTTCTGTTAGTATATTTCAATATGCTGCAATTTGCGCGTATTGATGGCGTTGTCGTAGGGAAGGGGAAGGACAGCCCAGTGACATAAAGTAGCTTACCGTGATTATATATTTAACTATAGTTGTCCAGTGTGTACATACTAAATGGATTAAAGCTGACATGTCCAAATAATTGTTAACAGTTCCTGAGATTATGTATGGAACATGTTATGAGTTTTTTCAGGTGCGTCAAAATAATATTGGAATATGAAGCAACGTGCGCTTTCTTGTTTTGGGATAAGTTTAAGTTTACAGGTACCTTTAGTTAACAATGTGCTGGTTTGTTAATAGTTATTTGTTTGTAGTTCGTATGACAATTTTTTGATGTGTTATGTAATGTTCTTCGGGGACGTATAACACTGAATGTACTTTCAACAGACAATCATCCCCGAACATTTTAGTATGTTTCGAACCTGTGATGAATCGAACTCTTGACCTTCAGCATTGGAATCAGAAGTAATTTCCCACAAGACCAACGAGCCACACGAAATTGAACCGCAAATTAATTCCAATCGATGTCTACTTAGCACTATAGGTTTTTTTTTTTTTTAAGTTGTATAAAACAACTTTCTTCAGTAGTTTATTTTCAAACATCGGCAACGATAACAGCACTAATACCTCTATACCTAGGTGTGTAATCAGGCGTGAGTTTTTGTAACGGACTTTGGTAAGCTTAACAAAGCCCCATAAATTGCTTTAGATGGGCGGAGAAAAGCCCACAGCAAGTACGATACGATAATTGCGTAATTGAGTTAAAACACAGAGAGGGCTGTGGAAATGCAATTATCTGCGTCCTTCGCGGCCGGTTCGAATCTAAACATCTTGTTTCAAGACCTACACGCAAATATAAAACATAGGTTTTGTCAGATAAGCTTGCAGAATCCACATTAGGGAGCACTTGCTTCTGTGTTGGCTCGTTGGATTTATACCTGCTTCCAATGCAAACGGTCCTGGGTTCAAATCCCGGTTCGAAATTTGGAAATTTGTTTCGACAAATCAAAACACGTAGTAAGATTTCAGCGGTAAAGCGAAAACTGTGAAAATATCAATACGTCATGAAAAGGCGAAACATTTTTAGTAACCTGCAAGTAAAAATTTACTTTTTCCACTCTCTCAAATTTGATAGATCGTAGATGAAATATTACTATAACTCTTACCTGATTGTCTGAAAAACATTTTTTTGGGCTAGATTCATTAATGGTTTTTGTAAAATGTTAACTTTGTCACTGTCTAGTGCTGCTATCTCTGAAGCATATCTGACACAGTTATGTACTGTCTGTCATACGTGCAGCACCCGTCAGTTATATAAGCATCAAACACATCATAAATGGTGTAATGACCCGTACTAAATATCACTTCTTGTATTTATTAGTGAGTGAATGGTCAACATACACTAAATACAGCATTATTTATTTTATTTAATGGTTGAGCAAACATAAATGCTTCAGAATGTTCGGTCGACAGGTTGCAGATCCCCGCAAATCCCCGCAGGCTCTAGACTAAATTTTATGTTTGCATTCTATGTCGTCAATCATCACAAACTCTTTTATCGATGTCGTATATAAACTCGATCGATATATACATACATCGCGTATATCACATTTCATTTGATTCTAAACTGTAAAATTGTTCACCAGATAATTTATGAAAACAAGCATCTGTTTTTGGGGGGTGGGTGAGCTTACGTTACATTCATTCATTCATTCATTCATTAATGCTCTTCATACAGTTTTAATAGGACCACGCATTGCACGCAGTTTCATTGGCTGTTTTTTGTTGTTGATTTATACATAGCACGTGATCTCACCCATCAACTTGTTATGGAGTTTTGCTAATTCCTAGTTTTATTTTCACATGGATTTGTTCGAATTCACGCTGTAGAATTACACTGTCACTTTTGCAGTTGTTGTACAAACATTTTATTGTATAAATAACGTTAGCGGATGCGGCAATATGATGCCACATATTTCGAAATAGACAAGTTCGTAATCATATCTACCACAAGCAGTGCTTTTCAGCTGAGAGTTATGTATGAAGAAGTAGGCTACATGAACCAATTGGCTCTATCCACTCAGTAGAAGTAGTTGCAAATTGAGTGCTGAAATTTGTATGGCGTATAAAGTTCCGAGTCACCTAATTTGATCATATAATTGAGTAATTACTGATTTTCATGTGTTAATTTAAAACAACTGCTTATTCCTTATATTCTATATATTATATTCTAACATCTATGTCATACCACAACTAACATTTTGCTCATATACCATTACCAGGTACAATGGTACAAGTCCCTGGATGGCCCCCCAGTCTTTTTATTCTCCGATGCCCCCCTGCTACCTGCGGTCAGAGTACATGTTGCGCAATTATATCCTCCGGTGGCCCCCCCGCGCCCCCCTCCACCACAGTGCAACTGAATCAGCAAGTAGCCGAATAAATTGGTTTCTCGTATTGACTTATACCTTGTTGGTACTTAATTAATGTACTTAGCTCGGCCATTTTGGTACCGGACCGTACTAAAACTCAGTGCCAAGCATTGAGTCATGGTATAACCAAAGATTACAAACTAGTTTGTAATCTTTGGTATAACGTGACTATGATAATAAGTTTCTACGATACTTTAATGTACATTTCACTATTATACATTTCACTATCAAATATTTCTATGATACTTACCTTTACATTTCACTATTGATACGCAAGTCATATAAGTAGGCTATGACATGCGAACAGTGAACTTAGATAAGTCCTAACGGACAACAACCATACATTTCATTGCCATAACGTACATTAGCTGTGATGTGTATACATATAAACACAATTTACTGATAAAGTCATAGCTTTGACATTTTAAGCTCAGATTATCTTTTTTTTTTTTTTACTAAAAGTTAATGTATTTTTGTGCGAAAAATGTATCAAACTAGGCGAATGAAAACGCTATCGTGATATTTTTGTTTTTTAATGGTCTTAACGTCTCGTTTTTATGTACCTATACAACGAGCTCGGTGATGCATCGGTGACGTATATTTCCAACTCATGAGTTAATGGTATGTGAAGGTTTAGTGGCGGCTTAGCTGTTATGTACATCCACGCTTTGCATGTTATATATGTATGTACAGACTCTATATTTTAACACACTTTTTACCGTTGTGGCAGGTGTATATTATGGTGCCAAATTAATGGGATTTCAAAAATATAAATGATGTTAGTATATCATACGTCTGGGCTGACAACGAGGAAGGCTTTATCTAATATGTTATTCGACTCCTGGCTTCATCATACGTCAAATCGTGTTTTTAGTTAGCGTTTTCGGTTTTTATTTTCGTATTTCGGCTGTTAAATCTTGTGTAACAAATCGTTATACATTGTATTTCGCACCAAAGAAAATTTGCCATTATCCCAATTCATACAAATTCAGAGCAACACTATTATTGTAATGGTACTCTCTGTTAACTGCGTTTTGTACTAATCAATGTAGGCTAGGCATATTCATTAAAAAAATGGTAGAACAAACATGTGGATGGTTTCGAAGGTCAAAAGCGTGTGCTTTTAACCATATATAGCCTATTATTATCATATTATTATCGGAAGCTATGGAGTATAGACCTATGCTAGTTTCTGAAAAGCGATCATATTTCATCATTAAAACGAGTTATGAAACCTGAAACCAACATTAGGAATTCGCGGTTGTGACAAAATACATAAAAAAATGAATGTGTAGTAAATAAATCTGCATCGTATTGAAACCTGTTTCATTCGTGTAGCTTAGATTGTGATCTTTGTGGGTGTTCTTGTAGTCAAACATCAGAATGCAGAAGTAAAGAAAACGAGTTCTTTATGTCCAAGACTGTACTCGGTAATTGAATTTGCATAAGACGAAGTTTGAACAGTGTAATTCTCATGTAAACACACTCGTTACCCCGGTAGTGTTTGCTCACAAATAAAAGTATTACCACAGTTTGTTGGCGTTTCGTGTACCTAATTAGGTATTAATCAACGAAGAAGGTAGCTAGGAATTCGTTGGAAGGATAGAAGATTTGAAATTCCATACAAATCCATAATTTACAACGGAATTGATCCATAATAATAATAATTTTGTGTAGGAATCCCTGCTTTCCTGCTGTAAGTAGGACTCAATCCCAGCTTTCTCCTTGTAGTTAAAGAAAACCCCTCCGGCACCGAACCAGCGACCTCCCGAATTACAATCTCGTGTGTTGCCGCAAAGCCCCGGCCCTCAATCGGTTCAAGCTGTACTAAACTGATTGACAGCTACGTTGTACCGGCGCTGTAGGCTCCGAGTAAGAACTGATCCTCAACGAGATGGAAGGGTTGGGTTAGACATGGTTTATTATGATCTATACCTCGTTGCTATGACAGCTCCAAAGTCACCGTTTACATTTTCTTCACATATATGTAAACATTTTTCTTTCAATAAATATTTTTTGTCTTACTATAGATTCCCCAAATATGTATTAATAGCCTCTCCCCCACCCTTCTCCTCCAGCTCACAGCACAAGGGTAGATAAAGTTATTATATATATATATATATATATATATATATATTGTATGTGGGTATGTGGCTGGCACGGTACAGCATTGTACTGTTCCTCAACTCCACAGGCTTAGTTTAGTTTAGTTTATTACTATACAAAATAATGTAATTGCCGTAACAAAAAGTGTAACAAGACTTCCTCCCGCTATGGCCGTGTACTAGAGTAACTAGCGGGAATTGCGTTACCAACATAACAAGCTGCCTTTGTCGGTTACTAAGGTTTACGGAGTACATTAGCCGTTGGCACGTAATTGGGATAATAGGTTTTATCTTCACAGTCTCCGCCCCCCTTTTGGTACTCGTGTATGTGTTTGTTGTATATTCCGTCTTCACAGGCTGTGTAGTGTGTGCGCGCACTTGTGTCTACATTAGCATTAGCATATCCGCCCTGGCCGGCCGAGCGACCGTCTTTTGTGGCGGTAACAAAGGTCAAAAGCAGGAGAGGAAATCTGCCCGCGACAGTGGAGGCCGGTCGGTCGATTTCAGGGGTGTACAACAGTTGTCACTTCCGAGTTGTAAAGGGACCGAGTAATTAAAGCCGGAAATGATTTGCGTGGTGTGGATTTCGTACGGAATTGAAACAAAGTGAGTTGGTGCCAGGTATCTCACTTGTTGGTTACATAGTGGTGCTTAGAATACCTGATCGGGATGTTTAACTTATGATTTATTAGTGAGTTTTGTGTTTTGAGTTGTAAAACGAGTAATGAAGCCGGGAATTAATTTTCGTGATGTGGATGACTGACGGAATTGAAACGAAATGATTTGATTCAAGGTATCTCTCTCACTTGTTGTTTATAGACTGTAAAGTGGTGCTTAGGTCTGGTTGTAACTTATTAATTAGCGAGTTTTGCATTTTGAGTGACTTCAGAAACGCAATTTCTAAGTTTTCGTGGAGTACATAAAAACGGGGTGTAATGTTTTGTTTTAAATACGCGATTCTTTTTGTTACTTACAGTGTGTGTTTTTTATTTTTATTTTATGAGCGTGGTTATTGTTCGTGTGCTTGTAACATTTCGAGTCGCCTGCGACCACGTTCGGACAGCATCGTCCTTTTGCAGCAGGTGTTGCCGTCATTTATCTATCAATCATCCATTACTGATTGTGTCTATGGTTGGTTACCCCAATTGATCTATCTAACTAGTCTCCTTTCCAATAAACAACAAGAAAACGACCATTAATATAGATACGTTATGAAACGTCGAACATGACGAGTTTCGTTATACCTATACCACTTAACCATTAAGAACGATGGGTACGTTTACGTCAAAAACCGTAGCAAATTATCATGTTTTATTTTAATTATATCTCAAGAATGCACTTCGAAATCGAAAATCTGAGTAATAAGCAGTCTATGGTTTGGTAAGCCCTACAAACTGCATGATAAATCTGTGATTTCTATTTCAGTACACGAATTTAATTAAATAGTACCACAGTCATACTGAAGACACATTTATCATTCAGTCTGTAGGGTTTACCAAACTACAGCACGCTGATTACTCAGATTTCTGATTTCGAGTAGCATTCTTGAGATATACTTAAAAAATGAAAATTGTCTGCGGTTTTTGAATCTTGACAACGCTTCGATATATTAAAAAGTGATTCCTACACACTGAATTTGTGTTTTTTATCAGCTGCACAATGTATTTAAAAACAGTGTCAAATATTGTAATTGTTACGAATGTTATTTCTATCATCAATTCATTCTAAATTTTTGAATTATAACTTCACTGCTTCAGTAATGAAAATCATAAGAATTTCAATATTTGAATACTTAATTGTTGAGCTGATATAAACCCAAATACCGTGTAAAGATCACGTTTTCAATATCTCTAAGCGTTCTCAAGATGCCAATAAAATAGCTCGGTCCCTGTTACCCTTAAATCCGATCATCTAGCTCGAGTGCAATTGCATAATCCGCCTCTATCTATGAACTGTGGCGGCGGCTCCCCGACCTGTTTGATCGCTGCGTCTATCATCACTTCCACTCGTCGCTTATGCGGTTTACGACTTCCAACCCCATTACGATGACGGTAACAATGAAATCCTTTCGAATAAAGTGTTGGTAATAAAGTATTTTTAAGGCGGGTATTAAGACCGCGCGAAATTGATTTTTTTGTCATGTCTTGAGGACGCTCTTCAACATAGAATAAGCGATTGTTATACGTAGGTTCGCAAGAACTAAATACTGGATTAAATAAAGTGATCCCTGTGGTTGTTATTTTTGAAAATTAAAAACAGATTAGTAATTAATTACATTTAAAAAATAATAACTATAGTCCATAATATTACATCAGTCGACAAAAGATAGTTTTTTTATTCTTACCAACCACCAGTTGGTAATTAAGAGGGGTGTCTACACCAGGTTTGGACGTAGAATACAATTAGGTTCATGGGCTTCGGGCGTTACCCCTAATTTAAAATCGTATAATAATGTCTTACGAGGTTGAAGTATGAAGTATGAGTTATGTTTCATTATAGAAAGTATATCGATAACCGTAACAGAATACATTTTTTTATGATTGCTTTTGTTTTTAGAAAAAATAAGTGCAATTTGCTGGATTACGTTCGAGAGTAAGTTAGTTTAAATGTACATTTAATAGTGTAAAGATGGTTCTCTCAAGCGTATGCGACATTCTAATCGCCGTTTTATAAAACAAGCGGTTTCGCGAGGTTTTAATATCGCGACTGTTTGATATCGCCAATATAAAGGCGACAACAATTATTGTCCTCCACGTGTGTGTCACGTGCGCGTATGACTTGCCACGTGTGTGTCACGTGCGCGCATGACTTGCCACGTGTGTGTCACGTGCGCTCATGACTTGTCACGTGTGTGTCACGTGCGCACATGACTTGCCACGCGGTCGGTTGCAGCGAGATGGGGTTCGAGTCTGATCGATAAGAGTCGAGAGATGGAACTTCGCGCTTTCAACCTATTTTCGTTCTAAATCGAGGAACATTTATTTTGAAAAATTGTTAAGTCATTGGCAGACAGACAAATTCTGATTGATTGTCCTTTTTTTTTTGATGAAGAGAATTCGAAATTGAAAAAAGAACACAATCTGGAAAATGTGTGTGATTTGTCGAAGTTAGAATTATCTCTTTGTATTTAATTTGTAAAGGTTCAGTTGTATGTTTAGTTGGGAACATTTTGAGACAAAAAAATAACGAAAGAAAACATTACGTTGTCCCAGCCAAATCCATATATTGGATACCTGGAAATGCCAAACATAGTGGTGTGACTAATAGTGAGACAACAACATTTATGTTTGCAATAGTGAAGTTCTCATTAAAGTTTCTACACCCCTGCTTAACATAGTCTTCGCCATGACATTTGGACATCTGTTAATGACATAATTATTATCTCCTAACTAATGCCTGTATTAATCTAACTTATTTGAAGTTGAAATCATAACAAATTAGCTTCATTTAATGCAGTTTAGAGAACAAAGTTGTTTGTGCGCGAGGCGAAGTTACTTAAGGAAGGTATTGTGTTAATTGGCAAAACCATTAGCGGGATCTGGCAGGAGGCGAGGTTTCAATCTCGACATTAACGAGGGGTAATCTTTTGCAGGTGTTGCGCCAACCCGCCGCCAGGGGTGTAGCGTGGTTGTTCTTATTTCACACCCTAGGCCCGGTCTACTGCCGGTATTAGGAATTAGGAATTCGTTTGATGTTTAGTTTCTGAGGGCAGCAACGGATTGAATAGCGTTAATAACGCATAAGGGGGCTGTGACGACACAGGTCGGACAAACAAACGGTTGCAGGGCTGCCACTGGCAACTATTTTCAACTATTTAGCAACTTTTTTAAAGAAAGCAACTATTCAGCAACTATTTTGGGCAAAAAACCCTAAAAGCAACTATTAAGCAACTATTTCTACCTTCACATGTGTTTTGTACATACATTAAATGCCAAATTGCAGATTTTACCAAAAAACCTAAATCTTGTTTTTCGTTAAATACAAAAATTATGCTTTTTTAAGACATAATAAAAAAAATCTACAATTTTTCTGGTGAATTTGAACTGGATTGTACCCCGATATTTATATTTTTGCGTAAATCGTTTGGAATTTGTCTGCATAAGCAACTTTTGGGCAACTATTTTATTGCATTTTGGCAACTAAAAAGCAACTTTTTTTTAACATTATAGGCAACTAAAGCAACAGTTTTTGAAGGTGCCATGCAGTGGCAGCCCTGCGGTTGCTAGGCAGTTTCATTGTTGTGTATTTCTTCAACATTATGTCTTAAACAAAACACTCTGGAGTCACTATTTTTTATCCGGAATGGAAAACAGTCATTCAGAGTTGATTATTATGTGTCTTAGGGCACGCGTCAATCAGTGTCATCTGTGCATGAGTTATGATTAGTTTAGGGTCATTATTTCCCTTCACCCACTCCCTTACACCCTCGCTTATCAAATATGAGAAGGCGTTACACATGCTCACATACTAATTTTTTTAATGTAAATTTAGAACCTAGAATGGTTGGGTGGGATGGAATTGTATCGATATAGTTTGGTGCCTGAAATATGATTAAGTTTGTGGTCATTATTTTCCTCCTCCCTCCCCCCACTCACCCCCTTATACCCTCACTTATCAAATATGAGAAGGCGTTATACGTGTCCACAGACTAATTGTTTGTATGTAAATTTACAAGTATGGTTGGATGCACGGAATGGAATTGGATTGTTGACGGGGTGGGCACGAACAGAAAACCTTCTTTGAATTGACGAGGAAAGAAAACGACTACAGCCAATAGCAAAACCCCGCAAAATTACCGCATCCACCTCATCGAAAAAATAAAAGGGTCTCAAATTTTGATCGAAAGTAGGCCTACTGAATACTCTTTACATACCTTGTCATGACTTAAAACGTTCTTGCTGTTTAAAATGCACTTAATTATAAGTTAATTTGAGATACTTACCCGGATAATTATAATAATATAAATATTTGGTACTTCGTATTCAGTTCTTACGAACCTAAATTGAGCCCTGATTTTCATTTTTTCGATATGAACTGATGCTCAAGGTGTAAAAGGGCTCACCGGACATGTGTTTTAACCGGAAGGATGTTGTAGATGAACATTCGTATAGGCCTAAGCTAGATGATAATTATAACTTCTCACAAGAATGCGTCCCACAGTTTTGCCTGGTGCAGTTAGTATTATCATCTCTCTTCACGTCACTAACTATGTTCTGTTCCAACTCAAGTTACAACCTCGATCATGGACGAGTCGAATCGCCAGACCCCCCTTCGAGTTCATCGGCGTTGTCCTTTGTTGGAACTTCATAGATATATTAGGATAGTTGGGTAGTTTGAAATCCCAGTATTCGCTTCATGACAGAGGAAACCCTCGACATTCTCTTCACGTTGTGGGAATCGAACCTGCGATCTCCCGAATTAGACTATCGCTTGCTACCGCCGAGCAAAGTCTATCGATGTATAAATCATTTTGTTTGGAAAGTGTACGTTTGTGTAATCATAACAAATTTGATTCATATTTACCAAATTTTGATACATTGGAAAGGCTTTTTTCTGAGTTTTCAAAAGTTGGCTTTACAAAGGTAACCTCAAAATTGCTTGCTTTAGACAATTTGAAATAACCGGGGGGATTTTTTTGAATTTCACTTTCTCATGTTCTTGCTACACTTTTCAATTTTGAATTGTCAATTAAAAGCCATGTACCATATACATGCAAATTTACTGTTTTTATTTCGATTTCTTTGCTGTTTCTTCATAATTTTAGCATCACTATAGGTCCACCACGGGCTAAACTCGTGGTCGTGTGTGAATGGACTAAATGTCATGCGATAACACGTGCTGCAAGTGTCCGCCTCATGTCGCTGTATACATTCACCGCAGGAATGTCATATTTGACTCGTTGGTCGATAGTGTAAAAAGAAGGGAACTTCCATCACTCATTCTTTGCCCGTGGAGACAGAAAGTTTTGGGTTTCATAATTAGTATTTAATTAATTTCAGTATTCAAATTCATTGACCACGGACTTTCCTATACTCTTTCTTCTCATCCTCTCATCATCGTTATGTTATTATGCAACTCAATTTATACTGCGATGCCCTAGGCCATTTACATGCGTTGCGGTTGCACATTAAACATGAAATAAACACCGCCGAGGTAAGGTAATGCCTGTGTCTGTCTGTATGTTATTGCTTTTGTTGTTTTTTTTATTTTACTTATTTTATGAATGCAGTTATGCTATTTGAGACGATGGCTGGCTGCATGGAGGGTGAATGACATTAACAAAATGCCACATGCCTTAGGCGGGATTCAAACCCGCGAGGTACGAGAGGTGTTTTTATTTCACATGTTAATGCAAAAAAACATGCTAATCAAAGATAATTTGCAAGCGAAACATGTTTCTTGTTCGTACCAGTTCGGATATATAGTTTTTGATGTGTTTTCCTCCATAGACGCTATCAATGTGTAGGCCTATACTAGGACTTAGTTTGTAGGTCGACCGCGTAGTCTTATCCGAGCGCTGTCGGTAGAGACCCAAGTCTCGAACAAACGTGTTTCAGACGTTTTGGTGGTCACGTGGTCTCAAAACGTTTTTATTACCCAAATTATTGCCTCTTATGGTTGTTGGACGTTTTATTTTAATTTTTAGTCCAGTGTACTTAGCTTTCAGTGAAGATAAAATATCTCATGCGTTGGTGATCCGCCCTGTCTTCAATGGCGGCAACAAAGCATCTGCGTTGCAGTCTAAGCTTGCTATGTCACATGACCGTGCGGTCTGTAACTATAATAATCATAGTTTTATTTTTGCCCCAGGATATGTTTTCACTTTGGTGAAATTATTGTAATCTCAGATAGCTGGATTACTTGATGTGATTAGGCAAGTATCGTAAGTAGGATAATTAAATTGCCAAATAATTGAGTATTGGATGTTTATAACTACGTATAATCAACCGTTCAATCCATCAAGTCATCTTATGGTATCGGGAAAGAAGATTGGATGAAAGAGACACTTGTAGGAGATTTAAGGGGGTATAAGTGAGTGAAAAACCAAACGTACTAAGCAAAATTTCTTTTGCAAGTGCCCTGGTATAAGATAAATGTATCACACTATATATTCTGTTTCCCGGAAAATGCTCCTTTATATTTGAAGATGATGAGCACAAGTTTGTTTAAGACAGATTATACCTGGAACTGGAATATTCTCAGATTTCACTCCATTTCCCAGCCGGCACGAAGAATCACAGATTACGTTATACTTGTCATCTCCGTTTAGTTAATTTCGTTTCTCGGATAAGGCTTCATTACTTGAAGATGAACGTAAGTGATTGCGTTACTCACTACGAGCGTCTACTTGAGTTACTCTCGCTCAACCAATCACAGATTGCGTTACGTCCAATCAACGGCGTTTAGTTAATTTCATTGTCGTTTCTCGTGATCGGAATTCTCTATAGAACACATTTTCAATTTGTAGTTTATCTTTACTGAGGTTTAAGTAATCGTGTGTTTAAACTCTGCCTGACTGTTGGATATTAAAACTCACAGGGCCGGTTTCACCAACGTTCCCCCTTTGAGGCCCAGTGATTCCATTTGGAATCGTATCGTACTAAACCATAATATTTTGGTCATAGCTCACATGCCCAATGATGCCACTTGGAATCACGGTACAAAAACGCATTTAAACTGCGTTGACATTTTTTTTCTGGCTACAAATCGAACAACATTTACACGTTATGGACAATATTCAAAAATAGAAATTGTAAAACGATGAATATTTTCTCATTTTTGATAATTTTCCGGGACATTCAGATCCTAATAACAATGCTTATTTGCATGCGATTTTCAAAATTCTTTTTTCATGTAACTCAAAGTCTGCTACCTAATAATTGTTGGAAGTCTAAGAACTATCAATTCATGAAACATTTTGGGAATTAATTCAAAAAAATGTCCTGAACCTTAAAAAAATGATACTATAATTTTGAAAAAAAAAAAATGTAAAAATCTTAAAAAAAATCAAGAGTCTTATTGGTGCCATTTAAAATCTTTTTTGATATCAAGAATTAATGTGGGCCTCAAAGGGTTTTAATCTCTGATTAGCCGGTAATCGGAGGTTCTTTACGAACAAACATGGCGACTGTTATGCATTTGAATGTAATGTTTGTTGAAACCATGATTACCAAACCGAGCTTACTAAGTTAGTGAGTTGGGACCACAGCCGTCTGCGGTGGCTTATGTGGTTGGTTGGACGTAGGTCCTAAGCATGGCTCGTATAGGGACGTAGGACGTATCCCATTTAGCACCGGTGTATTGGAATATCTTTACGCATAGCCCATCATTACTAATACCCGCGCTCACTCAAGTAGCCGTTACACGTTGAGAACAAAGAACATTTTAAGCTACGTTACACTAAGGTTATACTGGGTTCGATTAGGTTAGGTTAGGTTAGTTTAGGTTAGGATAAGATAGGTTACGTTAGGTTAGGTTAGGTTAAGGTTATTTTGAGACCCCACGTTTTCTTCTGAAGTTCGCTTCGCAACGTGTAACGCAATCTGAGTAATAATATTCCAAGGGTAAAAATATTCTGTTACACCGGGATTGAATAGGCCCAGGTAGGGTAGCTCTGCTTGTCGTAAGAGGCGACATATTAGCAGACGTCATACGACCTACCAGAGGGTAGCTCTGCTTGTCGTAAAGCCGGGTTTATATAAAGTCGCAAGGATTATGGTTTAGTTATAAGCCGAGTTGTAAGATAGGGATCACGTACAATGGTTCACACAAACTCGTCATTGCAATAGTCATAGTCGTAGTCACAAGCGAGTTGAAAAATGTTCAACTCTCTTATAACTAAACCTTAAACCATGCGACGGACCAATCAGGGGTTGAAACGTCACTACTCGCTTATAACAAGCCAATGAAATGCCATAAACGTTGTATCAGTGCTACAGAGCTTATACCTTACGACTATACCATACGACTATAACAAAACCTTGTGACTTTATATAAACTCGGCGACAGATTAGCAGACGTAATACGACCTAGCAGTTGAGTAGAATACGTCGCTAAAACAATAAAGCTCAATAATCCTTCCTTGGACGCTGATCGCTTTACATGAAAGTCAGATTCCTAGTCAAATGCGATCATCACGATTAGTCTCGTTGCATAAACAGGCATTAAGCCCCGCAATATGAGACTGATTAGAAACAAAAGTGACATAATCCTTTGAATTTGAAACAAGTTCTACAGTTTTTCTTTTTTGATCGGTGTTTATAAATTTGCTAAATCCTAAGCTTGTCTAGATCGTATCATTCGTTGATTCTTGTGACGTGCGTCATAATATTTATTTCCGCCAATGACAAGGCAGCTGTCAAGGCCGCACAGTAGGCGTATTGTTATTAGCATGTCGTGCATCAAACTGACATGGCTATCGTTACGGAAGGATAAATACGCATAGAGACGTGGTCATGGTTAATTCTTGCGTCCACAACCAAGAGCTGGTTGTCGTATGTCGCCTTGCGCCTTAAATCTTGCGTCCACAACGAAGAGCTGGTTGTCGTATGTCGCCTTGCGCCTTAATTCTTGCGTCCACAACGAAGAGCTGGTTGTCGTATGTGGCCTTGCGTCTTAATTCTTGCGTCCACAACGAAGAGCTGGTTGTCGTATGTCGCCTTGCGCCTTAAATCTTGCGTCCACAACGAAGAGCTGGTTGTCGTCTGTCGCCTTGCGCCTTAAATCTTGCGTCCACAACGAAGAGCTGGTTGTCGTATGTCGCCTTGCGCCTTAAATCTTGCGTCCACAACCAAGAGCTGGTTGTCGTCTGTCGCCTTGCGCCTTAAATCTTGCGTCCACAACCAAGAGCTGGTTGTCGTATGTCGCCTTGCGCCTTAAATCTTGTGGCAACTCGAGTAATCTAGCGCTTACACGCTTAATCGTTGGCGGTGTCGCGCGAGACTAATGCGGATTATAGAATATAGAGGATGTATTAAATATGAATTTTAGATTTGCTGCATCTTGAGGTCTGGCCGGACGGTCAGGCAGTTGGTTCGAGCCCGTGTAAGGTTCATTTTTGGAATTGTCTTTCATCCTATTAATAGAGTATTATTATTTCTTACCGATGTCTTAGCATTGTAAAGCATGGTGCGAGACCAGCACAGTAACGTGAAGGAACGAACCGTGCTGGTCGAAATTACAAATGTAGACCCCCGGGTTCAATTCTAAGTTGGCTATGGTTTGTATCTAATTTCAAGTTTTCCTTAAAATATTAATATTTCCAGTCAAGAGTTTTAAACACTTATAAATAAAAATTCATTTCTACAACGATTAAATTTCTACCCATAATGTGTCTTCTTTCACAAGAGCGAGGACATATTTTAACTTCACCCTTAGGTCTATTTGGTATTAGACCTTGTTCACTTTACAGTTCAGACAAACCACACAGAATGATTTGTCTGTCTC
This sequence comes from Isoperla grammatica, assembly GCA_945910005.1. NCBI lineage: Eukaryota > Metazoa > Arthropoda > Insecta > Plecoptera > Perlodidae > Isoperla > Isoperla grammatica. The sequence goes on along the minus strand of OX246743.1, from coordinate 8,215,877 downwards.
CCGTTGGCTTTTTGCACCCAGTCTCCTTATTGAACTCTTTGGAATTGGGAGTAATAAGACTTTTAAATCTGAACGTGGTACAAAGATGGATGGGAATGTCACGATCTCGCCTCTACATAAAGCCTACATTTAATTTTATTAGCCGGAAAACGCATTCACTAAAAAGAGAAAATGTCTTTTCCATGCAAATTTTTTTCACCTTCACCAGATTTGTTACTCTTGCCTTCTTCCGCGCGTGAACCGTGAGGCTGTAATTTTTAAGCTCGGGGGGGGGGGGGGGATTCAATCTGTTACAAACGTTATATAGTTTTCGTTTTGTTATCAGTCTTCTTTTTTGACGCATAAATCCTTAAAAATATCACATCTCTCGTTTGGGCTCATTTACATATTTATGAAATTTTATTAAATCTCTGTGCAGAGAGCCCGACCGGGCTTGTTCGCTATTACACAGTGTGAGTAATCTGTGACACCTCGTGGTGAGTTATTCTCGTGGGGCGTGAACGTTAAATGGCTCAAATCTTGATATATACCCATCCCCCACGGCGACTGGGGGTGGCCGAGTGCGAATACATTTTAATAATAATGGTTTAGTAACGAGAATTAGTGTTGAGTGGTTGCTCAAACATGGTTAGAGTAATTTTACAAGCAAAGTGATTAATGAGTTTGTAGGAAACTTTACGTTCGGATAGGTTGTTACGTGCGTGAAATGTGCGGACATGCAAGGTGACATATTCTGTAGATAGAGACAGTTTGTGTATCTCTTATAATTCTATGTTCAGTGTTGGATACAAATATGCTTAAAATTCATATCTTACGATTATATTCTGTGTCCGTATTTTGGAATATCCGGGCCTTGATGATCTATCTATAGTGATATTTAAAAAATCTTTAAAATTGGTAGTGTTTGGATAAAAATATGAGACATTTTCAATCATATCTGAAATTTTCTTATATCATCTGAACGTAATAAATTTTGAATCCTATTTTTAGAATATCAGTAGGTCTTGATAATAGCTATCCCGCTGTATTTAGAAATTTTGATATTGAAGGTTATTTTAAAGATTTACAAGCTATTATTTCTGTCTTATAGCGGTCATTACCACGTCCAATGAATTATGAATTATGACTCTCCGGGCCGATTACACTTTTCATCTACAAAGATGAGGGCATAGGACTACAGTCACTGATCGAACCTACTCGGCCGTTATAAGCTCTGCAATAACGATATAGGCGACAGCTAAGTAGTAATCAGGACTCCGGCCAGCCACTAAAGTCAATACAAAGTTGTACTAATCTATATTGTTCTATACTATACTCAGAGTGTTTTAGTTCAGTGACCAATTTATTTTGGAACTGTTATACTTTTAGACTCACACGCCATTTCCATTTACCAGTTTTCTTCGTTAGAGTAGGAAATAACGCAGTTAATATGTAAATTTAGTATAATTTGTGAATTTGACATTTGATTGGCATACACGGGGGGACAATTTAAATTTAAAAACGGTGAGCCTTGCATATACGTTATTCCTGGTCGTGCAAATATATAATAAACATATAATTCTGCAAGCATTAAGTTAAAAACAATCCTGACCTGCAATCGATCCCATGTCGGTCGTTTCCAGACCTTTCACAACTCAACAGCGTTTCTCAACAGTAAAATGTTTCCTTATTCAATTACCTACAGCGATTTGGTTGTCCGTCACAAATGAAATGAAATTTGAGAGAGATATATATATGTATATATCGTTCTCGAAGTGACGACTTTGAATGGAACGATGTTGGTACGTCTGGTACGTCTGGTACGTCTGTCGGAACGGAAGTGAGGTCACGGATTTCCTTGTTTCTAATTTCCGGAATGATTGCAGTCGCTACCTAGACCTCCCTGTCACGTACGTGTCGGAATTATAGGGCCAATCGCGTGCTGTCGACTCAGACTCTAATGCGGTAGGTCGCCGGTTCTATTCCGGCCACCGGCAATCCCGTCTGAAGGGTGTGTTCGTGGTTTCCTCAGTCGGAAAGGCGAATGCTGGGATTGAGTTCTATACAACCCTCGGGCACTCCTTCATAACTGTCTCAACAGTCAACACCCTAAACATACCTACAATGACAATTAGTCATGCACCTGAAGAGGGGCTCATCAGATAATGGTCGTGTGTACCCCAAAAGGTATACATCTACGAAAATGTATTATTAATTTCTATGTAAGACAACCTAAAAAAAAAATAAAAAAAAATTGCCAACGTTGCAGTCTTTATGCAACTTCGTGTCTCGTAGTTGGCACTAATAACCACGTCGTTGTGTGCCCTTAAACACGAACTAACTAATTAATTTATAGAGCAGAAGTTGGATTACTTTTAACGCGAGAAAACTCTGACTTGAAACGTTAACTAAGTAATTATAGTTATAATTTTGGATACCAATAATAATGAATTCTTCAATTGGTATCCCATTTAAATACCGTAAGAATTAAAATATTATATTTTTAACATTTTTAATCCAGTGTTTAGTTAGATTATTAAACTCCATCCTGACTCGAAATGATTTTTTCGATATTTTACATCGTTCTCTAGATTTGACAATATAAATAACGTCAACTTTGAGCGGTTATACCCCAGAGTCCATCTCCCGTTAATTACAGTTTGGTGTTTGCAATTGGTGACATCCAGGGTCACAGTGTCAACCTCTGGCTAGACGGTGTCCCCTGGCGGCGACTGAAATAACTACGCAGCCTTACGTTCTGTCAACGGAGCACATAACGTTACAAGTAGGAAGTATTACTGCTCTAGACCTGAATGATGCAACTGATCGGATGCTGGCCCGGTATTATGTAGGGACGATACATTTTTTCATGTTAACCACCAATCAGGTGCGTGGTTTCCACAGGTAGAATAACAAGTTTGTCCCGGAAAAGGTATGTACCGTGAAGAAATAAAAAAGGAGCAACACTATAGTAGAAAATGTAATCGTATTTTTACCATACATTGTACACACGCTAATTTCAGACAAAGTAATCTACGTAGTCATACCTAGGAGGCTTGAGCAAAGCAGTTCTCCCTTCCTCTAATACTGAAAAACTTTTAACAGGGAAAGAGTTTCACTTTGTGGTTAGGTAATGTTATTTTTTTTCGTCTGTTTACTATAGAGCGTACACTAACGTATGCTTGTTGTGTATTTCCATGTGACTGGCCAGCAGGGTGAAATTTTTTTCTTTATAGAAAACAAAATGATTCAGTTAGGAAACAAAATTATATCCACGTAAAAACGTTGGCGATCCAATGTTCCGCGGCAAATTAACGGTTTTTAGTAATATTTTGAGAACTTTACACAATATCGAAAAAGTGATGAATGTGCACGATGTGGTTTCGTACGAACTAAAAACTTGTTCAAATATTTGAATGATTACGTGTGTTATTGGTTATGCAAACTAGTTGGTAATTATAATTAATTACTTACTTTCCTCGTAACGATACACATTTTCGAAACTATTTATTCCAGTTTGTAGTTCTTACAAAACCACAACATGCTCAGTTATCACTTTTTCAATAATGTGAAGCGAATCGTCAAGATATTACTAAAACGGTTTTTATGGTGAGACTCTATAGACTACCCTTCTGCCTTAATCGGTTCCCGTTCAAGCTAACTGTATATATTGACTTAGCCTAGTCCCCACAGGGACCATAGGGAGAGAAGTGGTGTTCTCCCTTCTTATTGTTCCTTGAGACTCGGCTAAAACTTCGCATTTCACGAGCTCAAGGAATAGCTTCAGTTTCATGAAATAATGAACCTTTTCATTTTTTCCCCCACCGAGCTCCGAATAAGACCAAGAAAGATACGGATAACGGAACCGATGCAAAGGAAATTCGTTTTACATTATGCAATCCACCCATGTTCACTAAATCGAATAAGTTGACTTCAAAGAACGTATTGTATAAACTATAAAGTATTCGTTAGGAAAGTGAAAAACCTGGAGTGTTTAACGTTTGTCTTTCCCTTCACCGATTGAATAAGATAGGAGACCATTAGTCAATAGAAATTCGTAATATTGTATTTTTCGAGTCGTTTCTCTGACGGGAACATTTTTAACAGATGTCGAGATGTTATCCTATCCAGACACAAAGTAAAAATGAAGTTTCTTATTCTATTATGGTAATGGTCTATGTACACTGAATGGGTCCCCTAGAAGCGGCTGTGCATGATTCAAACGCGAATGTCGTATTTCCTTTGTGGTGGGCACCGTAAAGTTCCGTCTGTCTCTAGGGGACATATATCGACTCTGATAAACTGACCTAGCCTAGCGCGAGCGACTAGCTTTAAGGGAATAGGTGAGTCTAATGTGCTAAAACAGGAACGCTACACAAAATATCAAATAACTTAAGCCCATATCACACTACAATAGGAATCGTAGACTGGAGTCGCCAATTGCAATCGCAATCTACAATTATCCAATCACACTTGACCAGCTGAAAATCCTAAAATCGTTCAACTAGGAAATAAATTCAATAATAACTAATATATAAGCCTTAATCACAAACAAATATATAATTATAGTTATTGGCTCTTTGTTTCCATTAAAGTAGTTGTTGCTTGAGGTAATGTTGTGACTATAGTGATGTGAAATTACCGGTAATTTATAATCTGGTAAATTACCGGGTAAATTACCAGGTAAATTACTGATGCTCGGTAATTTTAAAATTTAAAATTTTAATAGTACGATGTAAGGTACCTGGTTAAGGGAAAAATGCTTACAAAAATCATTATAGGCATATATTTACTCATATCAATCCTATTTACTATTTAAATTACCTTTTACATTTGTATTTCAATTACTATTTAATTACAACGTAGGACCTGGGCTCCCTCTATCTGCCTACATACATAGACTAGGCATATTACTTACCAGGTGGAAAGGATGGATGCATATGTGTTCATTGGCATTTGGCCTTCCATACATACACCTATTACATACACCTATACATACACCTATATTGCATAGAAGCCTATACTTTTCAAAGAAGCCAAAACTATAGTATTTCTGTATTTGTATATTTTTTGTATTATAACAACTCGCTATTAATGAGCGATACGCATCAGGCAGCATTACTGCACCAGCACCTGCTGCATTATATTAATATCTTAAGAAAAAACTTTCAGTAAAATTACCAAATCAGCATTATTAATTAGTACTATTATATTAGTAAGGTAGGCGGAAGCTGACCCTGCTAATGCATAAAATATAAATATACAAGCAATCAAATCATGGAAGTTTTCATGGAGCATTTAGCGCTTTAAGAAAAAAGAAGAAGAATAAAAAATTTAAAATCTAAAAAAATATAAATAATATAATATAATAATAAATAAAAATAAAAAGTGTATAAATTACGGTAATTTACGGTAAAATATAGTAATTTACGGTAAAATACCATATTGTAATTTACCGCATAAATTACCGTAATTTAAAATTTGGTAAATTACGGGTGGTAATTTACCTGGTAAATTACCAGCTCACATCACTAATTGTGACAGTACTCAATACGTATTTAACCGTTCTCCTTCCTGATTGGTTCACTCGACTCGGATCTACGATTCACAATCTTATTTTAGAGCTCGGCCTATAAAAAGATTGCAACCGTAGACTGGCCGAACTGAGCTACTGCGCATGCGCCGCCAATCGTAAGCTCGAATCTACGATTGCAATTGTCAGTTCGGAACCTAATGTGATATGGCCTTTACGTTATATGAGCCAGAATATGTAGTTTCGTAAGAATTAACTTAACACTGGATTAACAAAATTTCCAATTTTTCGGTTGCCTATCTAGTACGGTACCCTCGCCGACATATTTTTTTTTCTTTCGATTGACACCGATATTTATTTATTATCATTACATGACATTACATTTTACATACTACATTTACATAATTTTCATTCTAATTTTCATTCGTATATACGCCATGTTTGTTTTGGTGTCGTTAGTTGCATATGGAGACTTCGATAGTCCTGGGTGTAGAGTATATCAAAACATTTTTGGCATATATCATTGTCTTCACTCTACTTTCTAACTATGACATGTCTTATTTCAAGTCTAAAACTTACAAAACTACATGATATACCCGGTTCCCTGTGTAGAATCGCGTATTTGCTAAGTTCACACAACTAGGAGCTGACGAACAAACCCGAAGAGGTGTCGATAAAGAGGACATTTTACCATCTCATTGATTTATTTATGTCAGGGACTGTACATTAGTGTAGCTCCGAGTGGCGATACCAAACGGAAGTTACTCTTTTCATAACTATATATATTCCGTTCTGTTCGGTGCCTCGATCGGCGGGACTAGTAAAGAGTTAACGTGCCGATAATGCTGCGTATATATGCTAATCGACCGTCCATAAGTGTCGGCTATTGTGTAGACCAATTTGGAATGCCGTTTTTGGACTGTCCACGTCAACAACTTTCCGGCCCGAATAGCCAATAGCGGGCGGTATAGTCTGGCTACTCGAACGGTTCCCCATCGTAAGATAACATTCAGGGCTCATGGCTATACTTGGAGGTTCTTTGTTCGTTGTTGATATTATGCTCTTTTGTTCACCTTAGCACAATTTTCTTTTCGACGGAGAAAATTACAGGAAAGTGAGAAAATGTGTCTCGAGATTGTCCATATAAAGCGTGACATATTTTATGGCGAACAATTCGCAAATTAGTAGAAACATCAAACACGGTGCTACACACACTGTTTCACGTTTACTCAAATATGCATACAATAGGGGAACACGCTTATGAAAATTTTAATCGATTTTGAAATACCTTGTCTCTCATTTAATAATTTTGTGTCTTTGAATTCTGAAAAACGGATCAGTCTATGCCTCAAAATAATTAGTTTAGTACGATAAATAAAAGGGCGCGAAAAACGAGCCGCCGCCATGTTGATGGGATTTGACGTCATGGTTTGTGTCTGTGTACGCTCACCGCCTCAGCGATTGGTCGGTTACGCCACGTCTACTGAATCATGACGTCACAGCCACCTGTACGCGTTTCAGATCCCCGAGTTGAAGCTTCAATAAATGCGACCACATTCAACCTACCGGTATTTATAAACATTTCTTTTTTACTGAGGACTTGCATTACTATACTTTTTGTATCTGATACTATTAAACTAAGTGCTTGGTTAAAAAAAAAAAAAACGTACGCGTGTTGATTATTATCGGGATCTGTTGGTAGTTGACTAGACTTGAGTCTTCATTTTCTTTCTGATTATTGGCAAAGGAAAAGTGGAAATTGCATTGGATTGAAAAAAATTGAAATATAAATATACAGTATTTTTGTATTAAATACCAAAGACATAAGTTTTTGTTAAAAATACACACATCGCAATTAATCGTTGCCAGAAATGTAGTAATTTTAGTTCAGTTGGCCGCTGTAAAACGCACAGATTTGCACCAAAATGACCTTGACGAGAAAATTTTTTCGGGGGACCCCCCGGACCCCCCGTTTATTTTTGGCTCCACTGTCTATAATATGAGTTAAAACCCCCCCCTTTCCAAAATCCTGGATACGCCACTGTACTCCACGTTTCCTCAACGCGCCCCTTGTGTTTTCTCATACCTTCGTATACTGGGTCCTCCGCTAAGTACGTTGCACAAGTCTCGCCCGCTTGTTTGGGTTTTTATCCAATACGATCGTAAATCATCTCTAATGGGACGGTTTAATTA